>OZ020607.1:102704367-102923657 GCA_963971545.1 Philophylla caesio | reverse complement strand
TCATGCATAGATCCAGGAAAACCGATGAAAACGTTAGTAAATTTTGAATCACTATCTGCGACTGCTTGCACTTGAATGAAATAAACTTCTTGTGGTTAATATATTCATCATGTTTGTTAACAGGGCACTTAATCCTTATGTGAATGCCGTCGATAGCGCCAATGAACCTGATGAATGTTTTATTTTTTGCTTTCCGGCAAAACTTTAAACCATGTCTATGATAGCCGTTCACATAACCATGCTTAATCAAATGCCGCAGCTTCACAAATTTTTCTAACATTTTATGTATTATATTGCTCACTGTGTACCGACTGAAACCCATAAAACCTCCCACAACCCGGTAACTGCAACCACATGCCATCCAATATAAGAAACAAATAACTTCATACTCGCACGACCAGCCGTTAATGTTTGTTGGGAATGGCTTGTACAAGTTTTCTAAACGTGCTGGAAGAGATTCTTAAATGCACCCGGATTTCGTTCCTGAGAATATTCGCACAAAATTAAATATAAAATTGTAAGTAATTCTCATACATGTATTACCTGGCGGCTTGCGCGTTGCATTAAGTTTCCAATTAATATCGAATCATCAAATGAATACATTGCTTATATTTCCATCAATACCGCCATCAATAAAGATAAATATTTTCTTTGTATTCTGTTCATTTTTATATACAATTTAGAAATTTTAGCACAACGCAAAAAATTTGTGTTTTGGCACGAACGCTTGTTTTGTTTTTCAATTGTCAAAATTTCACTTTGCCTTTAGTTAAAAATTGCCAGAAATGTCAAAAGCGTCAAAACAAAAGTAGCGGTACTCCTGAATGCGCCATCTCTGGTTGGCTGCATCGTGGCGGTGAGTGTTGCCATGGTGTGTATCCAAGAATGATAAATAAGAAGTTGCGACATTTTTACATCATAGCGTACTGAATATGTTCAGGAAGTGAAATAAAAATACCAACATGGCAACTGTGTTGTGTTCTATGCATGCGAATAAATAGAATACCATCTTTTGATCGAAAACAGCGGTAATTTAGCTAATATAAAGCAATTGGTACATTAAAATATCTGAAATTGATATTTCCGGTGTTGTTGACTCAGCTAATGGTGTATTTGTACAACTCTCAAATAGTGGATAAGGAACTTTTACTTATAAAATTATATTTATTAAATATCTAAGTACAGTGAAACTGGAACGTTTTAGTGTTGTCGTTCTTAAATTTGCCACTGTACACTTCGTTTTTCAAAAAACCCTTAATTATTTGTTTAATTGTTTTGCACGCGATTGTGATTTTCTCCTTCTTTTCCATTTTAACTCCATACTTTGGTACGCTATGACGTCACGCAGCTATCATACCGAAACCAAAAAATATAACGGAACGATGTATACCTCTGAGCTGAAGTAAAGGCTCACTTATTCAAGACTTAACTTAACTTAAGCCAACCTATTATATGGAAAGCCGTGCAAGCGATTTGTCAACATTTAACTTACCGTAAGAAACTTAAGAATCCTTTGATTCCGGCCTTACGTAAATTGAGAGCGGTGAGAAAATCAGGCTTACCAGATCTTGACATTTACAAGTTTTGAAAATAAATGTATACATTTAAAACGAGTTTATCTGATGGGGTATCATAGACGGCGAAGCGTCAAATAGCTCAAAATAAAACTATAAAAAAAAAGAAAATTTAAAAATAAAAATTAATGACGAAAAGTTGATCGTATCCTCCAATAAAGAACTTTACGATAAATTCTGCCCTGGATGTAAATTGGTTGAATTTGCCACTACCTTTTTCTCTGACCATTTGTGCTAAACTTAAAAACATTCGCTTTTATGTACTACTTTATACTTTTTGTCAACGGAGATATTGAAAGAACAATATGCAAAAAAAATTAATCATCAAAAATTAAAATGACATGTTGAGTAATCGGCTCTAATTCTTAAGCAAATTTAAGTTAAGTTAAGTCCTGACTAACTGAGTCTAAGTTCCTTTGACCAGAATCGCAAGTTTTATTCACGATGGAAACCGATTACATTTTGAGTCTTCTCATTTCTAACTTAAAGGGCTGACAGACGGGGGCACTTATGCAAATAAACGAGCTCATATATCTGCGTAAAATTTTAGGCCTGACAGACAACACTTATGTGCAATTCGACATCAGCTGATTTGACAAACAAAATTGAGCTGAAAACGGAAATTAAAGAAAATAAGATTGGCAGCTAATTAAATGGCAAAAAGTTATTACGAAATAAAAAAAGTTGCTTAATAAAATCAAAATTTGTAATACATTGGCACATATGTACGTAATTCTTAGCAGGATGCTAAAGCCTGGTGTGGTTACACTTCTCGACATTAGATAAAGGAAGTTGTGCAACTGTGTGAGTTTGTTTTATTTGCTGTATATAATATGATATAAATAATTTAAACACATGCATACTATTCCTTGAATGATCGCTATACCTACTTTTGGGAACGAGACTAACCTTCAAAGGACGAAAATCGTTTCAAAGAAAATTTTAATTTCAAGACAAATGCATTTCGCAATATTTTTAGGACGAAGTTGTGGGTATTGAAAAGCTGAACAGCAATATAAGGCAAAGTATTCCATTTCATAAAATAGTGGCTATCTCATTGTTCGCTTTGGAATATAGAACTTCTGCAAGTATATAAGATGCAGTACTGTTGGTCAAATTGTTGTGGTTTTTTGCCAAGCGAAAAGCTTTCGGATTGCAGGAACTCCTATCCTCCAAATCCACAAGAAATCGAATTTTAATTTTAAATTTTGTTTTATTTTCTAATATTTGCAGCTATTTTTTAATAATAAACATTTCTGACAGCAGCTGTAGACATTTTCCTAGTTCACAATAATATTTTTTCTGTCAAAAGTGACAGCATTGTCATATTGAAATCACAATATTCAGTACTTATGCACATAATTTTCGTGCATTTATACGAGTGCTTGTGTGCATTTGGAAAAGGATAATGCATGAGTTAATGCAGAACAAGTATACTTATCTAGATAACATTGCCCGTCTGACGGCTCTTTTAGGCCCCAACTCCACTTTTTATTGGTAGTGTCTTAGGGCCAGTTTTTCAGTGCAAGTTGAACTCTGTTTGTCGTTTAAACTAAGTTTAAACTCAGTATGCAGTTTTTCAGTCAACTTTAAACGGAGTTTAAACTGAGTTTAAACGGCCGATTGTGCTCGGTTAAACTTAGTTTAACTTATCAGCTGTGTGCTGACTACTTCGTTTTGGTTGCAAAATATTTTATTGAGCGCAAGGAAACTAAATTTAAATTTAAACTGAGTTTAACTAAACTTAGTTTAAACTGAGTTTAAACCAGCACTGAAAAACTGGCCCTTAATATCTTACATTTCTGAACCTTCTTATGTGGGCACTTGCTGCCTTAACATATCATTTGTCAGGGCTTTTAAAATTTATCATATAATAATTTTCCTATATAAATTAATTAGTTTGGATATTTCAGCATTTTTATAAATGGACTAAATTTTTTCAAATAAATTTCGCTCGAAATGTTAAATCAAGTTGTCAAACGTTCAAATGACAATTTATGTTAAGATAGCCGTGTTAAGACGTCATGACGAATGTGTCGTGTAAAGGGGTGACTAGCCATTCGAAATTGCATGAACGAAACACATGATTAGTTTGGCGTGAAAACGCCATATTATGAACGCGCCCAATACGAAAACGTTTGTTTTGACTTTTCCTGAAGTAACAACTCTGTTTCAATGTAATATGTTTAGTTCACAATAAACTGTATTTTCAGCGAAAGCATTTCGTAGTTATCTGGTTTTAGGTTTGGGTTAAAATAAAATAAATTACATTTGGAGTTATAAAAAGTGATTTATTTAATAATACATGTCGCGTAAATGTCTTCGCAGTACACATAACAGCAATTGAGAATTCATCAGTGAGAACTGTAGAAGCAACACAAAACTCCTCTGGTTACAGGGAAGTGCTATAAAAAGCAGAGGTTGAAGATATTTCACACAAAATGTCAAAGTCTTATTCGGGGTAAGCATACTGGATAGTTTCTTCAAAAATATTGAATTGTGTCTTTATTAGGAGGGACCGAGAAAGAGATCGGGATCGTGATCGTGACCGAGACCGAGACCGGGAAAAGGAAAGGGAGCGCGAAAAGCGACGTTATTCCAGAAGCCGGTCAAGATCACCGAAGGAAGTAAAGTCATTCCGCAATGACAATGGGAATAACCGAAATCGTGATGATCGAAAAAAAGAAAGAGGAAGGGATCAGCGTGAAATGGACCGCAACAGGCGCGATGAGAAACGCAGAAAACGATCTCGATCAAAATCAATTCCTAAAGAATATGAACGAGAAAAAGCGTAAGCGTCATCCTATTATACATACAAATAAAAAAGCAAAACAAATTATTATTCGTTTAAAATTATAGGAGGTTTTTGGAACGTGAAAGAGATAAGGAAAGAGAGCGGGACAGAGATCGAGAACGTGAACGTGAGCAACGTGACCGGGATAGAGAACGAGAGAGAGATAGAGATCGAGAACGCGATCGTGATCGTGATCGTGAGCGAGAACGGGATCGAGAACCGCATCGTGATCGGGATCGTGATCGTGACCGTGATCGTGAAACAGATTTTGAGAGTAAACGTAATGTAATACAACCAGTTGTTAAATCAGTCCCTGAAGAACCAAGCAGCTCTTCAGAAGAAGAAATTGACAAGGAAGAGGAACAGCGGCGACTTGAGCAAGAGATGATAAAACGTCGAGAACGCATAGAACGTTGGAGAGCCGAGCGGAAACTAAAAGAGTTGGAGGTTAACAAAAAGGATACGAAATCCCTTCCGTTACAAATACCAATTAGCACATCAAAGAAGTGGAGCTTAGAAGACGAATCCGAAGAAGAAGATAATAACGTTAATCAAATTTTACCCACTACCGATATTAAAAAAGAGCCTGATTCGCCACCCCCGAAATTCCAAAGATTAAAAAAATTGCAAGATGAAGATGAGGAAGAAAATGACGAAAAGCCAAAACTGAAAAAGTTGAGTAAACTTGACGATGATGATAATGTAGTTGAAAAGCCTTTAACCACTCAAATCGAAGAAAATGAAGATATTGATCCATTAGATGCGTATATGCAGGAGGTCGACAAGGAAGTGCGTAAAGTTAATCACATTGTTACGCAGCCGGAAAAGCAACAGGGTGTTGTCATTCTAACAGGAGTAGCCAAGAAGAATACAGAAAAATCAAACAAGGGCGAACTACTTGAACAAAACATGGATAGCCTTGAATATTCGAGTGAAGAAGAATTGGAAGACATAAAAGACACTGCTGCAAATTTGGCCAACAAACACCGAAAAGAATTGGCTAAAATCGATCACTCTGGAGTAAACTATGCCCCTTTTCGTAAAAATTTTTACGTTGAAGTGCCAGAGTTGTCGCGAATGACCCAGCAGGAGGTTGATAAGCATCGCGCCGACCTGGAAGGTATTCAAGTTAAGGGCAAGGGCTGTCCTAAACCAATTAAGGTAATTTTCTTATTTTGCTTTATTTTATGGTTTTAATATTCGTAAAATTCAATTCAGTTTACAAGCTCATCAGCTGTTTATAATAAAACCTTATATCATCTTTAAAAATATAGACCTGGGCACAGTGTGGTGTAAGCAAGAAGGAAATGGATATTCTACGCAAGCTTGCGTTCGAGAAACCAACGCCCATCCAATGTCAGGCGATTCCGGCCATTATGTCTGGACGAGATTTGATAGGTATTGCTAAAACTGGCAGTGGCAAAACGCTAGCATTTATTTTACCAATGTTTAGGCACATACTGGATCAGCCGCCATTAGAGGATGGTGATGGTGCTATCGCCATTATAATGGCACCAACGCGTGAACTTTGTATGCAAATCGGCAAGGATATACGGAAATTTTCAAAAAGTATCGGCCTACGTCCGGTTTGCGTATACGGCGGCACTGGCATTTCTGAGCAAATAGCCGAGTTGAAACGCGGCGCAGAGATCATTGTATGTACCCCAGGGCGTATGATCGACATGTTGGCGGCCAATTCGGGACGAGTCACAAATTTACGTCGAGTAACGTATATTGTGTTGGACGAAGCAGATCGTATGTTTGATATGGGCTTCGAGCCACAAGTGATGCGCATTATTGACAATGTGCGTCCGGATAGGCAGACAGTGATGTTTAGTGCAACATTCCCGCGTCAAATGGAGGCGCTAGCACGCCGAATACTTAAAAAGCCAATCGAGATAATTGTCGGCGGACGGTCTGTGGTATGTAAGGATGTTGAACAAAATGTAGCCATATTGGAGGATGAAGCGAAATTCTTCAAACTTCTAGAGCTGCTGGGTGTCTATCAAGAACATGGAAGCATAATTGTATTTGCGGACAAGCAGGAGAACGCCGACATTTTGCTACGAGATCTTATGAAGGCTTCATATCCATGCATGAGTTTGCATGGCGGCATTGATCAATTCGATCGAGATTCCACCATACTTGATTTTAAATCAGGTAAAGTGCGTCTGCTGATCGCAACGTCAGTGGCTGCCCGTGGCTTAGATGTTAAGGATTTAATATTGGTGGTAAACTATGATGTACCAAATCACTATGAAGACTACGTTCACAGGTAAATTGGCTGGTTTAATTTTTTGTGTTATTTTGATAAAATTTTGTGAACAAACAGATGTGGGCGCACTGGACGTGCTGGTAAGAAGGGTTGCGCTTGGACGTTTCTTACAACAGATCAAGCACGATATTCTGGAGATATTATTCGTGCGCTAGAATTATCTGAAACTAAAGTTCCTGAAGATTTGCAAAAGCTCTGGACGGACTATAAGGCTGCACAAGAAGCTGAGGGCAAAAAAGTGCATACTGGTGGTGGCTTTAGTGGGAAGGGGTTCAAGTTCGACGAACACGAAGCCAATGCGGCAAAGGAAAGCAAAAAGTTGCAGAAAGCTGCTCTTGGCTTGGCTGATTCAGATGATGAGGAGGATATTGAACAAGATATCGATCAGCAAATTGAACAGATATTTGCAGCTAAACGTACAGTAAAAGATACCTCGGTGCCAACACCCGCAGTTACAGTGGCTGCATCATCCACTACAACCACAACACCTGTTGCCAGTGTTGCGGTTGCCGCTTCTGGTTCGGATAAATTAGAATTAGCCAAACGTCTGGCGTCGAAGATCAGTACGACAAAGAACTTGGGAGCTGATGGCAAAGTCAATCCCCAAGTTTCTGCGGAAACTATCCTCAAGGGTGGTAATACTGCTCAACCCATTATAACGGCACGATCGGTGGTAGAACAGTTGGCCGCTAAATTAAATAACAAACTTAATTATCAGCCTAAAGATGATGAAGATGTAGCAAGTGTTTTGCTGCCTAATCAGCCCAATTCGTTCACAAAATATGAAGAAGAGCTGGAAATCAATGATTTCCCACAACAAGCTCGCTGGAAGGTGACATCCAAAGAAGCTTTAGCTCAAATATCGGAATATTCGGAAGCTGGTCTGACAGTGCGCGGTACTTATGTACCTCCTGGCAAAAATCCACCCGAAGGTGAACGTAAATTATATTTGGCTATTGAAAGTTGCAGTGAATTGGCTGTGCAGAAGGCAAAGCGCGAAATAACACGTCTTATTAAAGAGGAATTATTAAAGTTGAGCTCAGCGCATCACGTGTTCAACAAAGGCAGATACAAAGTGCTCTAGTCGCTTATAATATTATATTAGGAAACTATTATTTTTTTTCTAGAACAAAAAATTCACATGTATTGTATTATTTAAATAAATATACTTATGAATGGTGAGATTTTTGTGAAAAACTGGCAGAAATTATTAACTAAAATGTTGTGCTGAATGTTATCAGAAAAAAGCGTACATATCAAATTCGTTCTGGTACCGTGAAATTAGAACTGAAAATAAAAGAGATGGAAAAAATCATAAATTTTTCAAACTAAATGAGTCGCATTTTGGCCTTTGACCATATTTAAGCAAACGAAATATTCCAATTACTGTTTGAAATACAAAATTCCTTTCATTTTCAGTTTTGCCTCAGAAATTTACGCCTTTTAATATGGGCCCAATGCGATACCACACGGATTATGAAACCTTGCAAATCTTAACAAATTTCGTACTTCAGTCTCGACGTCAATTATCAACATCTCTATAAACCTTCAGATGAATCCGCTATTGCCTCGCACTCCAGGAGTAGATATCTGGGGGTTTCGTTGACCATGTCAAAGAAGCAACGCAGGTCGTTTGACCAGATACCCAGCTTATCCAGATGGCCCCTCAACCTGTAGTGGCCTGTAAGGATACCTTTGAGAATTAAGTTCTGCTTTTGGGAGGTTGATAAGAAATTTAAATATTTTGTTACTTTATTCCCCCAAAAGTTTCTTTGTCTGTGAAAGGCCGTAGGTGTCCATCCATTGGTTGTCCCTAAGCTGGCTTGCATCCTTCTTGAGCGCTTTATTTTTAGCAGTTGGTCCTTTCGGGAAGAAAGGCTGAGGTCCTATAGAGTTCGAGGTTTCCGCCATCTTCGCTAGGTGACCTGCCACCTCAGTGCCACAGGTACCGAGAGTAAAAAGCGGATGTCGTTTCGTTTTGCCAAATCATTGAGTCAGCTAATGCACTCCAATAATATTGAGGATTTTACCTCGAAAGACGAAAGGGCCTTACTTAGGCTATCATTTCGGATGAAAATTTTCTCAGCTTGATAGTTTCTGTGCAGATTTAAGCCGGCACATACACTGATGGCATATATCTATGCTTGTTATTATTCCACTTACCGCTTGTTTCTTAAAGAGGAAGATTCTTTAGAATGAGATGTGGTGAAGAAAAAATTTTTCAATTATGATACTACAGATGATTTTGCAGGTGACGCTTCAACCTGCAGTGGCTGGTAAGGATACCTGTGAGAATTCTAAGTTTCGCCTTACGTAGGTTTATAAGTAGTTTAAATCGTATGTTGTTATAATCTCCCAATAATTCCTTTGCCTGAACAAGACCTTGTGTGTCTTTCCATTGTTGGTCTCTAAGCCGATTTGCCTCCTTCCTGAGTGCTTCTTTTATAGCGCTTGGAGCTATCGGGAGGGAAGGCTCGGGTCCTATAGGGTTAGAGATGGCTGCCAGTAATCCGCCACCTCGTTGCCCTCAATATCTGAATGACCTGGCAACCATAGAAGGCGGATGTCATTTCTGTTTGTCTCGAAGGATGAAAGAGCCTTGAGAGCTGCCTGGCTATCGCTGAGAATAAGGATTTTTTCCCTCGACAGTTCCTCTGCAAATTTAGGTCGGCACATACGCTGATGGCATATACTTCCGCTTGGAATATGTTGGGAAAGGCACCCTTGGGCAGCGAAAGTTTGCCCCTTGGACAAAAACGCCTGCTCCACGACCATCCAAGGTTTTCGAGCCATCAGTGTACTACTGCAGTGTACTTTGGCGAACCCAGTTCTCTAGAATAGAGGGGTTCCAAGACGTTTTGTTACTTATTACGTCTATTTTGAAACGCAAACTTGGTAAAGATCCGCAGTACCCCGGGTAGGACCCAAGCTTAGCCCGACAAGAGTTCGAAAAATTGTGTACTGCGTGGCAGCACTGAATTCATTTCAATCTAAAAAGTGAGGTTAAATTTGATTTTTTTTTTTGCAAATTGAACAAAAAATTTTTTAAACACTAAAAGCCCAACTGATTTAGGGTCGGGGGACTCCTCTACCAGAGGTAGGTGCATCACTTCCGAGAGACGATATGAACAAGGTTATACACTTTGAGAAGCGGTTTAAAATCGAACTCGGTACAAAGGCAACCTGGAGTACAACCACATTAGAAAACCATCTGCGAAGGAACACCCAGCAGTGGTACACGGATGGCTCCAAAACTCCTGAAGGCATTGGCGCCGGAATCCACGGATCCCAATGGGGAGCTTTCCGAGCATCAGCCAGGCAGAGTTATACGGCATATCCTATGTGCATGGATTAACCTAAGCCGAAGCTATACAAACCTAGTCCAACTTCTTTGGGTCCCAGGCCATAAAGGTATTGATGGGAACGAGAAGGCTGATGGTTTGGCTAGATATGCTGCAGCAACAACACCAATAGGACTTGAGCCTATCCTGGCGTTAGGACAGCACACCATTAGGGAGGAACTTAGAAGAGAGGAGGAAATGTTGAGGGGACAATACTGGCACGGGACGACTGGACTTCGTCCGTCAAAATGCCTGTTGGGAGGATACAGTCAAAAGCGCTTTAAGCAGCTAATTGTCCACTCAAAAAACAACTTGAGAATGCTCGCAGGATTTTTCACGGGTCACTGCAGACTTCGCGGCCACCTTCATAGGTTGGAAATGTAGTCCAGTAAGTCGTGTCTGTGACTCTGCCCCTGAGACTCCTTTGCATTTGCTCATTGATTGTGATGCCATTTCAAGGAGACGAAAAAAATGTATAGGCCTTCGGCAACTAGGAGAAAGACAGGCACGGTCGCTGACACCAAAAATCATCCTAAAATTTCTTAGGATGCATAGGTGCATACCTCTATTAAAATCTATATATCTATCCCTTTTTTTCCTTTTGAATCGGTAGTTTATATTAATATTACAATTTTTGATTTACAAAATTCACTGCAATTTTAACTAAGAAAAAATGTATCGAGTTACCGAACAACGAGTACAACTTTTTTGATTTTGTTCACAGGTCCTTTAATATTACACTAGCAAAAGGTGCATTCGTGTAAATGATTAAATTCACCATTTCTTAAATTTTAACATTTGGATGAATACTCTAGCTAGAGCAGCTGAGCAGTTTGAAAAATTAGTTTAGCTAAAATGGTGGCAACATTCAAAGTATACTTTTGCACACCTACCAACGTGACGGCCAATTATTTGAATATGACAACCTCGATTGAAACGAACCTGTAGCCGCGAAAAGTGTATTTCACTAGCTAGTGTATTTCAAGGCGAATTTCATGAAGGAGAAATTTATAGTGGTATTCTAAAGGACATACAAAAACTCCTTGCCATTATCGAACTTCCAAAAGTTTACAAAGCTACAAACAAAAAAAATTGTATTTGTTTTATTTTGGAGTTTTTGTACCATAATTTCTGACCAAATAAAGTGTATTATTTTATTATGAATGCGGCGGCATTATTTGTGCAGCCACCATCCGTAAACGAATTGCCCGATGCGCGTTGTAAAGACTTCAAACAGCAGCGCACTTGTGATTACACAAAAATAGCAGGAGTTATATCTTTTGTACAGGACGAACATGCTGCATACAAGTTCACCGTTTATCGTTGTGCATCCAAAATCTTGTGTTTACAAAAGCTGTTGTTTAGTAAGTTGTTCATGCAAAACGTTGTACACATTGTATTATACGTATATCATATTTCAGCTGCAAATATACCCTACAAGCTTGTACAAGCACTAATGGATCGTTACAAGATACTTGACGTAGATGCCAATTTCATGGTGCCACCATTCCAATTGACAACATTTGTACATGATCTTTATTTCGCTTGTGAGACTTTGGGACATTTTAGCAAATCCACAACATATCGCATTGAAACAGCAACAAGTGTGTTAGCGACTTTCTTTTGGAATATATTTGATCCGTAAGTGTAAATCGCTTTTAAATCACATAGTAGAATTTCTTTATTTATAAGTTTTATTTTAGAAATCGGCGTCATTCTATTTCGGCGTTGGAAATAAAGGTTATATTCTTGTTGCTTTGTAAACATTATATCACTATGGATTGGAGCGTGGAATTTTACAATTTGTTGCATGATCCAAAAACAAAATATGTATCAAAGAAAAACTTTGAATATTTCATAAATATTTTGATAAAAGTCTTCAGCTACATAGGGGAAGAGAACGCATATGGTTTACAAAATAAAAATCTTGTAATGGAGCAATGTTTTGCGAGGGTAATTGTTTACTCGCTCTCTTGTATTCTTCCTATAGTTTCGTTTTTAAAATTTTTAATTTCAGTCTTCGAATTCATATGGCCTAACCGAATTGCAATTTAAAAACTTGTGGAATGACAAATACATACGATTCAGTATTTATGCCAATTTGATTAATTTGATAAAACGTATGCAAGACACTGAAAAGTTAGTGCATAACAACCAGTGTGCCGCTTGCAATGTACAGGTAATTGGAATACGTTTCAAATGCAGGACGTGTCAAAACTTGTCGCTGTGCTTTTCCTGTTTCGCAAGCGGCTATATAGTTAGCAAGCATGATGCAAGGCATCGCATGTATGAGGTGTTCACTGAGGTAAAATGTATTTTTTATTTCATTCAAAATTATATTTTAAATCCGCGAAAATTTCAAACTTTTAAATTCTTAGGATGAGCCACCGAAACGGATATCACATTTCTTTGCGAAAATTTGTAATTTCATTAAAGTGCAAAAGCAAAGTCATGAAGATACAAGGGGCTTTTGTAATACAAATGAATCGGCAAGCGTTGATGAAACGCATTTGGAAATGATGACTACTGAAAATACATTGATAAATTCGGCAATGACGACTGTTATTGAAGCCAAGAAGGATACAATCGAAAGTAATTATTAATATACATTTATAAGTGTATTTATAAAAAATTTCTGCAGTCTTATTACACCTGTTGATTATTATTAATGTACATTTTACTTAGCTTCAATAGCTGGACTTTCTACAAGCGCTTCAACGGCTTCAAACGTGTCGGAACATTTGCAATCTATCATCGATAGACTTCTGCAGCAGAATTCGTAAGTAAAAAATTACAATTTAGTATGTATTTAATGATTTTTAATTTAAATTGTGGCTAAGTGAATGCATTTAAAACTATTTTCGATCATTTTAGGAAACTTGAAAAACAAATACATTTCGTAAAGACTGCGACCAATGAGGAAATTTCAAATTTTCTGCAATCACATCAGCAATTTCTTATAGGCATCATCAATGAAATGCGCAGATTTTCGGTATGTAAACGAAAAGAAAAACTTAATAATTGTAAATTTTTTCACATTTCAATTTTATCGCGTCTTAGCAAATATCAAAATCTTTGAGTTCATATCCAACGTCGAGCACGCCAGAGAAACCCAAAGCAGCAGGAACGGCAACGGTCGTTTTAGATAACTTCAGTGTAATGGGTAGTACTTTAACGCATTCGAGTAAGTTATTTGCGATATATGTACATATGTACATATGTAGAGAAATCACTTCTATCATCAAATTTATTAAATTATGGTTTTTCCAGTCAATGGTGCTGAGTTAAATCGTAGCTTTTTGGATGCGAACAAATCAGATGCTTCAGTTAACGATCTCAGCTTGTGGTTTAATCAACGACGAGCTTCAGCACCACTCTCTATGCCAATTGCTGGCGCAGTGTGTGATTTTGAAAAACTAACGCAAACTGACGGGTTCGAAATTGTTGACTTACGTGACACCGATATGATGAATTTCAAGGTACTATTGAATAAAGTAAAGGAGATTGTCGAGGACTCTTTTAGTGATAACACAGAACTAGCGGCAGCAACACAGAACTTGGAAAATGTGCTAGATAGCATAGTGAGAAATGAGGAGAAACGGCGAAGTAGCACTTGAAAGGACACTTTGGCAATGAATTGTATATTTTTTTTTAAATGCTTCAGTCCACTATTTATACATTTTATTATAAAGGTTTATGTGGCAAGTTAAGGAATAATAGAGAACTTAGTATTCAGTGGAAAACTTTTTGGAATTTGTGTACACGATTTCTTTTGTTAAATATTGCTTGGTATTGTATATATGTATGTATATGTATGTTTACTAGATTACTGAAATTCTCATAACGTCAAACAAAAAAATATACCGTAAAAAGAAAGCGATCAAATGTGATCGTTACTTTGTACGAATCTTAAGGGGAGGGGGCGGGGGAAATAAACATATTTAAAATAAAAACGAAGGGACTTAAGTATTCCAAATGTAACAACAATGGCAAACAAGCCGGCAGCTAGCTACATATATTTAAGAACAAAAGTATACCCGCAAATATTTTTAAACTCTGTACCAAATAAATTTATATTTTTTATTATTGTGCAAAATAAAATTTTTCCTTTTTATTTTAGTTTGGTCGTTTGCTCTGTAATGGCAGACATGTTACACTCTTCCAAAGCTTCTAATTAACAATGAAGTCTCCTATTTTTTAGAAGGGACGTACTTCAAATATACTCTGTTCATGAATTATAGCACAACATATTGATAGATTTGGGAACATAATTTTTCTTATTAATTAAAATTATTTTTCAAGTAAAATATGGTTCAATCTCTAAAAAAATCTTTTAACACCCATTTATTAAACTATTTACAAAATGTATAATGATTTAATAATATATCATAAAAATTTTGAAGTTAAAAAAAATTTATTTTTTGGGTAAGCAGTTTTTTGTCTCATTAAATTTGAGTGCGAGAAAGTTCCGAGTTTCAAGTGTCTGACAATTTTTTTATTGGCAGTTTCCTGAATACAACGCAAAGATTATTTTTTATATGTATGAAAGGAACTGCGAACGAGCGTTAGTAAAAGAATTGTCAAAAATCAGTGGTAATTCGTAACCATTAGAAACTTGCGCTTTGTTGTACTAAAATTAAATGAGCCTTCTATATGCCGACTCCGAAAAAATCTACATTTTTTTAAAGTTCGAAATTTTGATAAATGTTTCCTAAATTTTTTATTAAATTTAAAAAGTTGTTAATAGTGTTTGGTAGAGTATTAACGATATTTTAATTGAAAAACAACTTTAGATTATTGGAGGATAAATATATTATTTAAACGTGTCAATATCTATGTGTTTGTGTTATATTTTGTACGCAGAGTGTAGATGCGAGGTTTCACTTCAAAGCTAAATTCAGCAACCGTAGCTTAACTTTTGCGCACGTCCCGATGGTAGAGAGTAATTATGAGACCAAAAATTAATTCTACGAGCACCTGGAGGAAGCGTTTGAGCACTGTTTCGCCAAAAGTCAAAATTGTTTGGGATAACTGTAGCTCTTAGGTGGAAGAAAAGAGCCCATTTGTCGACCAAAGGTCGAAAAATTCAGCCTTCAACAAATGACCCCTCAAAAGAGAGAGAGAGGCTGAATGGATTAGCGGCTTTGTTCTGATTGGCTGGCGAGTTTTTGATTACAGAAATTTGACATGCGGTCCAGCAAAAGCAAAAACAAAATACATGAACATGTTCAAAGTGGGCAACCGCCGCGTAAACACGTCCCGTGGTTATTCTCGCGTCTTAGTCTCAAGGGACCAAGATGCCGCTTCTTATTGTGTCAGTTGTGTTTTAGCTTATAAAAAAAAAAAAGACAAATAAGCAAAACAAAATAACAATCAAAAATATATAAAAAAAACACCCAGTGCCGTAGTTATCATTCGACACCATGAACGGGGCTGACCCCCCGACAGAAACCGGTTTCGGCTACTTGACCCCGATTTGCAACGTCCCTACAAACGACCAAAATTCAACGATTTTGTACCTCTCCCAGTGCTAAAACAAAATGACGACCACATCCCTCGGTTCTTAGTTGCAAGCGCTATCGGACCAATAGCCGATAAAAAAATCCGTCCATTATCGTCGTATAATGTCTTTCAAATCGAAAGAGGTTTAAAACACATTTCTACCGACAACACCATTGTTACGGAATTAAGATCCGCAGACCTCCTCCTCAAAACCGAAAATACGAAATCGGCCGAAAAATATCTAAAAGCCACTCATATTGGCATTATTCCCGTAAAAATTACCTCTCATAAAGGACTGAACACATCTCAAGGCAGAATATTCTCGAAAAACATTATTAACTTATCTGAAGAAGAACTAGTAGAAGGGCTTGGAAACCAAAAAGTGATCGAAATCAAAAAAATCATGCGAAAAGACGGTGACAAACTGATTTCTACCGGTGCCGCGATCGTGACGTTTGACCTAATCCGCAGGCCAGAGATTCTTAAATTAGGATGGGAAAGGGTTCGCGTGCAGGAATTTATCCCAAACCCAATGCGGTGCAAAACCTGCCAAAGGCTTGGGCATACTAAAAATAGATGTCGTAATTTCGAGCTATGTAGCCAATGTGCCACCTCACCGCCACATAATCCATGTCCAAGAACATTCTGCATAAACTGCCAAATCGATACCCATCCATCCAATGACCCGACCTGTCCCACCTTCCTGAAACACAAGTCAGTAAACAAAATAAAAATAGAGCGCCGATGCACAATCAGAGAAGCATGGAAAACATTCAACAGCGACCCCAATACACATCTGATAACACCCCCTCAAAAAAAGTCAGCCGCCACGTCCTTTGCAGACATCGTAAAAAACACCAACACAGCAGCGACCGAACCAACAAACGTAAGCTCAGCGCATGAATCGCAAAAAACTTCTGCCGGCAAACCCTATGCAGAAGCCACCAACAACAAACAACAAGCAAATAACGAAACAGCGAAGAAATCAAGTCACACAAAATCAATCACACAAACAACTACCACCATACCCAAATCTCAGCAGAAAAACAACACAACAACATCACCAAGAAGACAACAAACAACCATCACAGCAACTAACATAAGCCCAACAGCAATAGCGACCACAAGCAGATGTGCAGAATTAAATGCCAGCCCATACACCTCCTCATACCCCAGCCCGATTGTCAGCGATACCGAGATGTCACCTTTCAGCCAATTATACGCAAAATTCCCTGACATTAACGTTCTAATTACACCAAATACCTACAAAACTACATTACCGTCACAAAATTCAACCAAAAATCTAGATAAGTTATAAATAATAATATATTTATATTTTCCATTTAACCGACAAACACACACACATACATACATAGATCCATTACATAACAAATGTTATCATTATTACAATGGAACATTAACGGATATCATAATAACTACATTGAACTGGAAATTCTCATTAAGAGGTTTAACCCATCTATTATACTTCTAAACGAAACACACCTTGCCCACAATTCCACTGCCCCCACCCCCAAACCCTACGTAGGGCACTTCCACAATCCCCCTCATATAACTTCCAACAAGCAAGGAATCGCCATTCTGGTCAGGAGGAATCTTCCCCACCACCCCCTACCTACCCAATCCAATATTTCCTCACTGTCCATAGCTCTGCTAACCTCCAACAGAATAACAATAACGTGTGCCTATTCCCCGCCAAACCAATCGATAACAACTGCTGACTTTTACAGTCTTCTCCCCTCCATTCCCCAACCTTTCATCCTTGCAGGCGACTTTAACGCTTGGAGCCCGCTCTGGGGCTCGACCTTCTCAAATCAACGAGGACACTGTATAAAAAACGCCATCCTTACCTCCAACTGCATCCTACTCAATGACGGCTCCTCCACCCACTTCTCAACCCACTCAACGTTTACCCATATCGACCTTACCCTTTCCTCTCCTTCCCTTTCAAACAACTCATCATGGCATGTTATAGACGACCTTCACGGCAGTGATCACTTTCCCATCCTCACCAAAATTCTCACCTCCCGACCCTCAACTCCCTTTCTTCCGAGGATTAAATTTAAAACAGATAAAGCGGATTGGAACAAATTTGAAAACGCATGCAACTTATATTCAAAATCCTTTCAAACGTCTTCCAATACCAACCAAGAAACTTCTAATATCCATAAAATAATTCGCAGTGCATCCAACCACTCCATTCCTCTTTCCTCAACCAAACCAGCGAAACCAGCCCCTTTATGGTGGAACAATGAAATTGCCTCCCTGAGACAAACCAAGCAAGATGCGTGGCACAATTTTAAACGCAATCGGTCCACTTCAGCCCTCATACAATACAAAAAGACGAACGCGCTTTCTCGTCGGAAAATCAAAGATGCTAAGCTTCACTCTTTCCAAAAATTCACCACCAGCATTAGTGCGTCATCCGACCCCAAAAAAATCTGGGCCGACATAAAAACGCTTAGCGGTTCTCCTCGTAATCCCATAATCAACTCCCTTAACTCCTCTCATGGCAATCTTCTATATCCCCGGGACATAGCCCAAGAATTCGCCAGAACCTTTTCTAACGCCTCTTTAGACCAATCCTTCCCCCCAGAGTTTATCGCCAATAAGCGCTCACAAATCCTCCAAAATCGTATCACACCAACCACTCTCTCCTATTCAGCCAAACTATTAGAAGCCGACATATCCCTTCCAGAGCTCAAAATTGCTCTGTCCGCAGTCAAAGGTCAGACACCCGGAATCGACAAAATATCCTATCCAATAATCAAGCATCTTCCCATTTCACTCCTCCATCATCTAATTAAACACTATAACAATATCCTCAACACAGGCCATTACCCACAGGCATGGAAAACAAGCGCAGTAGTTCCTTTCTTAAAACCTGGAAAATCTCCTTGCGAAGTTAACAGCTATCGCCCAATCTCCCTTCTTCCCTGCCTTGGAAAAATTATGGAGAAGATAATTGCTACAAGACTAACCTGGTACGCCCACTCAAATCAACTCATTCACCACAACCAAGTCGCCTTCAAGAAGGGTCAAGGCACCACTGATGCTCTACTACACCTAGATCACCTAATCTCAAACGCACTTTCCAGCAGAAACCACGTCACCCTTCTTTCACTCGACTTTCAAAAAGCATTCGATCGGATTGGTGCTCCGGTAGTACTTAGACAACTCGACGAATGGAAGATCGGTCCCAAAATGTACAACTTCATTAAATCATTTCTCACAAACCGAAAATTAAGGGTCCTTATATCCAACACCCGCTCTTCCATTTTCCCACTCGATAATGGTACCCCACAAGGATCCCCCTTATCCGTTATTTTGTTTATTATAGCCTTCAACGAAGTTAGCAACATTTTCAATAAGTTCCCAAATATCCAACACCAAATATACGCAGACGATGTTCTGTTGTTTTGCAAATCCAATGATCAAACCGAAGTAATGAGAACCTTCTCCAAAATCCTACACTTATTATCCACATGGTCCCTATCCTCAGGTCCTTCAATTTGTCCCAGTAAAACCAAATGCTTCACATATGTAAAAAACGGTTGTGCCCTTCTCCCTCACTCACCTTCAATCATGTAAATATAGTGTGTACCGATCATCTTAAATTTCTCGGCATTGTATTTGATCCCAGTTATTCATTTAAACACCATTGTAAATATGTTAGGAAAAGACTATTTGTAAAGTTAATTATTATTTAGTACTTATCAAGCAAACGCTCGCTAATTACTTCGTCTCTGCTGGTTAACGTGACAAACGCGCTCATCTTATCTACCATCAATTACGGTATTGAAATCTATGGTTTACATGCAAAACAAAACTTAAAGATGCTCGCTGCCCCCTATTACGCCGCAGTTCGAAGATCCATACGCGCGTTCCCAACTTCGCCCAATCAGGACTGCCGACTCTACACGACATAATGGAGGACAAAATATTCAGACTCTACTCAAAGCTTACCCAAAGCTCCAATTCTCTTATTTGCAAAGACTTCCAATTAGCCGCTTCACGAGTTCTCACTCCAAAAATGCCTTCATAAATATACACCTGCGCCTCATTTGCGAAATATGCCCAACTGCCTATTAAGCAGCATATCCCCCGATACACTCGTCACCCGCCCTGGGTGGTCAGCAAAGCATCCTTCATCAACAACCTAGCCCTTTTCCGGAAAGAAAACACCCCAAACACCGTATTTAAAGCCAAATTTTGCGAAACAACAGCACATTTTAAATCTAACGGCTGGCAATTGATATTCACTGACGGTTCGAAATCAACCCACACCTCTTACGCCGTGGTGAAGGAAAGTCAAGAAGTTATCGCGTACGGCCTCCTATTTTCATTCTGCTCGATTTTCACTGCCGAAGCAACCGCTATATTTCACGCTGTTCAATACTCCGCCAAAAATAAGGGAAAGTACATAATATGCACCGACAGCATGTCATGTTTCCAAGCCATCCAAAACCTCAACAAACCGAACAACATCATCGATAATATAAAAAACACACTTATATCCCACCCGCTCAAAATCAAAATTATGTGGATACCCGGGCATTCCGGCATACAGGGTAACACACTTGCAGATTCAATCGCCAAGAATATTTCAATAACACCAGCAATCACATCCGAATTCACCCTACTCAGTGATATACACCGACTAATCCATCGTCAGAGGCAAACGAAGTTATTACGTGAATGGGCGGATTATAATCATCACTATTCGGACATTAACCCCAATCGCACAAAACCTACATATACAAATTCGATACCCACCAACCACATCACCCCATACACACGCCTCCGAATTGGACACACCATAATAACCAACGCACACCTGCTACAGGGCGCTAGATCCAACACTTGCCCCTTCTGTCAAGCAACAATAAGCGTGCAACACTTACTGGTATCCTGTCCAGAACTTAGTCCACAAAGGCTCCATTATTTCGATAACGTTAATCCCCTTCAATTATTAATGGACACCACTGAAGATAATATAAGAAAAATTTACAATTTTCTAAAGGACACAGATCTTCTCCGGCGTATTTGATCGAACCCACCCCACCAGCCAGCCGAAAGCCTTTGCTGCTAGCGCTGCGTTTGCATAGTTTAAGTAATAATTAATTATTATGTAAGCTTTGTATAAAATAAAATAAAATAAATAAAAATACATGAACTGTTTGTACTTACATACATACATACATATATACACTCACCATCACCTTGTTAAATTCATCTTGGTATTGTTCAAAGAGATCACAGATGAAGCTATTTGGGTGGTCTTTTGAGCCGCAACCTTTCAAACTCGGCACTTTCTGATTCAGGGCATCAGTGTCTAGAAACCACCCAGTAATTGGATACTACTACCTTAAAAAAAAAAAGATGTATATTAAAAAGGAATGCAATCCAAGCATACATACATACATATGTATATCTGTTAATAACGATATCACATTCATGATTTCCTTATAAATGCGATGTCAACATTAATTTGGAATATTTGTTGGAACGATTTTCCGCCATCCCTTGTCAAGTTTGGTTTGGAGAAAAACCCGGTTTCGTTCCAACAAATATCAACATTCCACCCTGTCGGCAAGAGAAAGAAGAAAATAATACAGTTAACTCGGAATTTTATTTTGAAGCACAAAGGGCAAAATATCAAAATGTTATTATTTTTGCTATTGGTAGGTGTCCGCATTTTCCTTTATTTTGTCCACAGTCCAAAAAGAAAAAATAATATTAAAAGGAAGTTTTTAAAGGTGATAGGCCGCACAGATATGGTTTAAAGAACGAAATGGTTTAGCAAGGTATGAAGCTGAAATAATTAATTTGTGCAGAAAATAGGTAATATTTTCTCTAGAATACTAAAAATTAGGACATTTACATTTCAACAACAGATGTTTGTGAATTGCCACAACGATAACCGATATGTGCGACAGGGATGAACTGAAATGCCAAAAAATGTGTGAAATTGGGAGCACACTAATTCACTTTCACAGGAAATTTGTAAAATCACATTGTGGAATTGAAATGTGAAACTGGGAGCACGGCTGTTAATATTGTTTTTTTTTTTGATTTTCTTAAAAACGGCACTCACTTCAATTATTTTTATGTATAAAAATAATTTTTGTTCATAAAAACTTACACATTTTCTCGATAAAAAAAGAAAAAAATAAAATTTAATTAAAGCATTTTTCAATATTCTTCAATAATTTTACTTATGCCGGAACATATTTTTGTTCATAAAAATTTACACATTTTCTCGATAAAAAAAGGAAAAACAAAATTTAATTAAAGCATTTTTCAATATTCTTCAATAATTTTACTTATACCGGAACCTATTCGCTAAATACATATTTCGTGCAATTCATTTTTCGCACGAACGGTTCGGCTAAATAAGAGTAAAAAGTTCTACCCAAAGCTTTATTGTCAAAAAAGTATGTACATGTATGTACATATGTACATACTTACATATTGACAAAAGAGTGGAAAAAAGAAAGAGAAGAGCGAGCTGAAGCCCAAACCTTTTAACAACATTTTTTTTAATTTGCAACACTCGTGTTTCACACTTGCCATATTTGCTCTGGGCTCTGTGTTCGGCTATCTTTATTCTCTTTTACACATACGTACATATGTATGTATGTATTTGCGTATATAAACATTTATGAAATGCGTGTTTTCAAGTTTCCCAGAATTGCATTTCACACGTGTTTACTTATAAACTAACCGCCAACTATGAAATACTGCATACATACATATTTAGAAATGAGAATTTTCGTAGGTATGTATATTCATTTATTGGTGCTTATTCACGAATATGCATATATGTACATACATTCATACATATGTATATACATATGTACATATGCAGGGGCGGATACCCCCCAGAATTCGAAATTTTATTTTTTTTACGATTTTTTGCTTCATTATCGACTCTACTCTATCAAAGGAAATATATTTTGAATTTTTCGTAAACAAAAGAATTCAAATGATTTTAAGTACATACATACATATGTATACATATGTACATTATGAATAATGTCTACTTTTGTTCCTCCCGAAGCATAAAATAGTACATTATTGAACGAATTCGTCACAGGTTTAACGAAGTGCGGTCAGAATGCTGGTATAATAATCGTGACAAAGAATTGATCCCACAAACCGCAGAAAAAGTTTTAGATGTTTGTAACAAATATGATAACCACCCATTTACATACATATATGCTAATCAAAATTATAGCCACACTTCCCGTGTGTAATGCTTTTGCTGAAAGAAGTTTTTCAACGCTTCGCCGATTAAAACACGATTACGTTCAAGCATGTCTGAAGAACGACTAACTGGACTAGCACTCTTCCATACGCACTTATGCACATACATATGTATGTAGATATAAAAATCGTCGTAGAGAAAATAATTGAAAGATTTGTGAAAAAAAAGAAACGTCGAATTGACTTTGCTATTTGATTTTGCATGCGTTTATGTATATTGTTCATACAAGTGTTCATAGCATTAGCTGGAAATCATTGTAGAAAAATGAAGATGTAAATATACAATTTGCATAAAAACTTATACTGCATTTCGTGTTTAATTTCTTGCTGCTGGAATAAGAATTGTTTGTAGTTAAGAAATACCTTTGTTCGCCACTTTCTGTCAAAAATTTAACTCTTGAAAAAATTGTATAAATATCACCAAATACATTAACTGTCAATATTTCATGCATAATAACCGATGGAACACATATTACTTGACATCAACAAAAATAAGCACATACATATGTTATGCTCCGCCAAGAGAGGGACCTTAGGTTGACATTGGGTTTTTCCATGCTTGAAGATACGGAAATGATCCTCACCCTATGGTCCTTTTCTTCGCGAAGCGTCACACATAAATACTGATTTTGCACAAGAAAAGATTGATATGCCACAAATAAATACATATATAATTTCTAATAACCAAAAAGGAGCTTGTTAATATTTGACAAGTTTGGTTGAACGCAAGTGAACCATTCTTTCAGTGTGCTGTAGAAACCTTAACCTCGATTTCAAAGTCCAAGCAGTTGCAAGGAAAAGTTTTATCATCTATACTTGTCAAATATACATACATTTTCATGAATATACTGCACACCCACAGCTGAACGAGATTTAAAAAATACGAACGTTTTCATATGATTATAAGATATACATACATATGTATGTAGGTAGCTGCCATAACAAACTTGATTTGTCTCACGAAAAACGTCTAAAGCAACTTTCATTCGACCCCTCTCTAAAAGCGTTCTGGATCCGCCCCTGTATATATGTACATATGTATGTAGGTATATACGAGTATTTACACCCGTAAATATGTAATTATATACACATGTATAAGTGTACATATGTATGTATGTATGTACATATCTATGTGAAAATGCAAGCGAATAGTGCACACAAATATATGTATGTACATATAATCCATCTCAAAATTATAGCCTCACCAATATTTAAGTTTTGGAAATACATTTTTCTTTTATTTAACTTTATTAACAATAACCACACAACACCAGTTTTAAGTTTTTTAAAAAATTTATAAAAATTCATCAAAGTCTTAATAAAAAAAAACCTGCATACTCAATTTTAGTAAAATGTTAATGTTAATTTGAATATTAATTTAAATGTTAAAATTGATGTTTGTTTGCTTTAAACACGTAAGAGTTTCGCCGATACAAACTCCCCAACAATTGCGGAAAATGATATGTAACAAAGAATAATAAAATGGGGGTATTAGTTTTTAATATTTATTCATATTATTTTATATAGATATGGACATATGTACACATATATGCATAAGAAAATATGCATGGATTTAATTAGGTATAGTTACTTTATAAGAGTATTTTAATGTATAATTTACCTATATTCGCTGATGGCAAGTCCGCACTCCGCTGTCTCGATATCACGACTGAATAACAGACTCAACGGATCAGCGGGACTCGCCTCTCATCGTTTG
The DNA here is from genome assembly GCA_963971545.1 of Philophylla caesio. Lineage (NCBI taxonomy): Eukaryota > Metazoa > Arthropoda > Insecta > Diptera > Tephritidae > Philophylla > Philophylla caesio. The sequence goes on along the minus strand of OZ020607.1, from coordinate 102,899,167 downwards.
CAACTTCGAAACAAACCACCGGTTGCTTTCCAGCAGCGGTGCAGCTTTGTCGCGACCCACTGTGCGGGAAAACCACCAGCAGTTCCCAACCATTGAAGGCTTTTGGCTTCAACAATGTTAATTTTAATGGTAATGTTAATGTTATTGTTAGTACTAATGTTAATTTTAATGTTAATGTTATTGTTAATGCTTATATTAATGATAGATAATGTTATTGTTAATACTTTTAATGTTAATATCAATATTGATGTTAATTTTCATGTCAATGTTTATGTTAATGTTAATGTTTATGTTAAACTTAATTTTAAAGTTTATGTTAAAGTTAATGTCAATGTTAATGTTAATGTGAATCTTATTATCGACTTTTTAAAATTTTTTTTTTAAATTGTTTACATTTTATTTTAGTTGCAGAATATTCTGTATTGTAAATAGTTAAAAAAAAAAATTTAAATAAATATTAATTGTCATAAGTGGGGTGGTTATAAGTCTGAGATCGCTTGTATACACATGTCAGTATGTACATACATACATATGTATGTGTGTGTAACTAATGCTTGAAAATGTAAATGAAAGTTCGAAGAATAGCAAATTCTCAGAATTGCAGTACGACATTAAATTTGCAGCGTTTAGTTGCCGCTTTGGCGGCGAGAAAGCAATTTGAACTTGCATAGAACGCGGCTTCCTCCGTCGCCACAGATACTCGTCGATTCTACGCGTATGAACAATCGTTTGTTCACCAACGGGAGATGAAATATTACATACATATTTGACAAGGGTGATCGAATTAAGTGAAAAGTGTTAATTTTGACAAGTGAAAAACCTGTGGAGGTCAACTTAGAAGTTTAAAAAAAAATTTAAGTAAGAATTCTTAGAAATTTCTATACCACCGCATAACTGAGATAAAAATTTAAGACCAAAGATACCTACTACATATACAAAATAAACAAAATATAAATAAATACTAGGTAAGTATTAAAATAAATTAAAGCTCTTTTGCATTAATATATGTATTGTGCATACACATGCAAGTATGTATGTATGTATGTACATGTGTATATTGCAAGTCAATCATACGCCCTGTACTCGTGCGCTAAGAAAACTATACGAGGATGGTGTCTGACTTCGTTCCTTTTCAGTGCTGTTTGTATTTGCAAAGTTAGCCTGACATTTTTGAAAAACAAAATACATAAATATATATTTAATTTAATTGGAAATGACGTCAGCATGTTTTGATGGTGTCTGTATTTCAATAATGCGTTTTTATACAAACATATGCACATACAATAATAGGTACGTTCGTTTACAATCTCCAACAGAAAATATCCAACAGCAAAATTCAGTGGAATTGTCTTCTCTTCTCTCACAAAAGAAATATATCCAAAACAGTACGCGAACGCAAAATTTGCAGAAACTTGCAAATTCAAAGAACAGCTGATTGAATTCTTGTCTGCATCAAAATATGCAAAATGGAAAACATTGCATTAGTGTTTTCTTGAAACATTCTACTAAGGAAACTTAACCAAACTAACATTTACTTGCTACTAGCATGTTTAACACTCATATTTTATAATTTTTACCTTTAAAATTCTTAAACAATAATTTTGAATTTATGCGAATTGCAATCATCTGTTTTTGATCAGCTGTTTTGCTGTTGGCAAATTTCTGCTGGCAAAAATTTTTCCAGCAGAAACCAACAGTTTCCCCTCAAATTGAAATGTCTTTTTGCTCTTTCAATTTCCCCTACATTGTTAGTTTTTGGCGTACGCGAACGCTAAAAGCTGATAGTTTTCGAAAACTTTCAATAATTATTCGTACCCGAACTTACCTAATAACAATACACACTCATATATATGTACATATACATATACAGTGACTCAAATAACGACAATAAGGTACTTTTTCATAAAAAATTCTCAACTTTTTTAACATTTTTCGTTAATTTTTTTAATAAGAATTTAGTTTATATGTAGTTTAAAAAATACATTTTTCAAACTTTCTACAAGTTTTTTAAATACCAAAATAATCTCATAAGGATTAAAGCTCTTTATTTCTGAATTTGAAATACCTAAAATATTTTTGTTTTAGTTTCAAAGTACATTTTATATTTTGAATATTTGAATATTTTAATTTGTTTACTTGTTCATTTTACTTTTGTTTGCCATTCGCATTTCTCTCGAAATTTAAATTTTATAAAATAGAAACACCTCAAAAAATAAATCATGTTCCAAGAATTGAAAGAGCGGTTTTACCTCATAAACCAATTATACCAGATCTCGCAATATGAAGTGAGAGAAACAAATAATTTTCTGCCAGTGTCATAGCGCTTTTGACACCATGTTTGTTTGCTATCAAATGGAGCGAAATTTTAATAAAACGTGTGCCTGAATGCGTGATCTGTAGTAATTGGTTCATGGTTTTACCTTATAGTGTTTGTAACATGATACTTTGTTATTGGAAACTCAAGAACGATAGAATACACGATAGATCACGCCTTCCCGCGGGATTTCACATTTCTTGAATAAAATAAACAAATAATATGAAAAGAAGGAAAACGAAGAGAAGCTAATTTTTAGTAATAAACGTGTTTTGATTTCGAAAAATTGTTAAAATATACGTTGTAGACAGCGGTATAATTTATAAATAGTGGAAACAAAGAAATAAATGTGTTGTGTTAGCCGTAATAACGATTTTTAGTTTACTTACAAACTGTTCATACTTCTCGCTACGTTAATCATGTTTGCAAACCAGTAAGACCCTGTGAAGGCGGCTTATTACATGAAAAGACTATTACTACGTTGACAAAAGGATAGATGCTGTCAAATCGGCAAAGAGCGGACTAGCGGCTCTCGGCTTTGTTTCACTCGACCGTGACACTAGATAAACATACCTTTCAGAGTTGTATTGAAATACGAAAATTTAATATCAACAAAATTACAAAAGTTTAAAACTGTTGTATTGCCATAACACAATACGATAAATACGACAAATAAAACGGCTTGTGAATTCCATAAATAAATTTGTGGCATGTTGTCATTTCATATTGTTGAGTTAATAAATGGTAAATGAGATCTTTTTAGCGAATATTTATAAACAATTTATATAATACAAACAACTAACAACAGGAGGAAAGATAAATAAAGAGGTAGAGAAAGGGATGGCGGGAGATATAAGCAGAGAAGATAAAGAAAAAAAAATTAGTAAGAACGCGAACTGCTAGAAAATTCAAAATAGAAAATAACAAATCCAAAGTAAAAAGGCAAAAATAAATACAGAATCAAGCAGAATTATTTGACGTCACGAAAGAATTGTAAAATATAAATTTTCATAAATAAAGAAACGCTTTCTAGTAAAAAGATTATTCTGTTTATCAAGTTTTGCTGCAAGTACCATAAAATTTCTTAACCGGCTTCAAAAAGTACGAATATTATCCATAAAAAATCGTTAAATTGGTTTTAATTACACTGGTCAACACAAGTATTGTTTCCCTTTTTTTCTGTTATTGGGTATTTCTATGGTTCTGACTATGAAAAACATACTGGGAGATTGCTAACAGCTTTACTTTTTGAAAGATACAGTTTAATTATTTTAACAAAAAAATACAGAAAATCAATACATTATGGTAACAAAATTTCTATTGCATTTGATAAATGATCTTTTACGAGATTTCCTTGTATAAACGACTTTAGGTAGATCTCGTTGAAAATTCCAGCAGTGGTCTGCCATCATATGTGAGTCCCATCGCCCCTGATATCGCTCTTCCATTGTCCGAAGATCCTGATGTAATCTTTCACACTGCTCCTCACTAAAATCACCCAGATTTTGGGGAAATCGGTCTAAATGCGAGTGCAGGAAGTGAATTTTTATGCTCATGTTGCACCCTAGCTCTTCCAAGCTCGTTAGCATGGACTCAACAAGCTCGACGTGACCGTCAGATTTCTTTTTTGCCTAAGAAATTACTCTTGACCAAAACAGGTGATTTGACAAAATTAGGATCTGTCACGAGTTGCCTGATCTGTGGCCCATCAAAAATACCAGCTTTAAATTTTTCTTAATTCTCGAAACTTGCGTGAAAGAAAACGACTGTCTCAGAGACACATGAAACAAGGAACTTCGTGTATCCCCCTTGTTGACCTAAAAGAAAGTTAACCATTTTCAGATAAACACAAATGACCCATTTGTGATCTTAATTCCTTAATTTTTTCGATAACCTTAGAAACATTTCCGTATTCTTCTTTTAAAGTCACCGAGTGTGCAATAGGTATAGTTCTGTACTTATTAACGTTATGTAATTCCATCTGTTGCAAAATACCACCAACATCGTTATAAAGAACTAAAGCCTTCTCTTGAGAAAAATACGGTAACAGTTTTTTTTTTCGGGTACGATAAAATGTAACGTTGGTTTCCGGAGTAAGCAAATAGTTTTCTTTCAAACGAGATGCTTAAATTTCAGAAACTTCTTTCGGTAAGTTCACATCTCTTACTAAGTCATTTAGTTCTTTCTGATTAAATGGTTGAGGTTCTTGACTAAATTTGTAGTCTGAATCAGAGTCTTCACTTGACGTATTTCGATCGAGTTCACAGAGATTTGGATCATCAGAAGATTTAGATGTGCTGGGTTGTACTTTTTAGGATTTTAATTAAGGTCGTTGAGCCGAAGGTAAGTTAGAATATGACCACTTATTTCGTTTTCCAGAGTTAATTCCGTTTATTTTCACAACGCAAAAGTACCAATCGTCAGATGGTTTCGAGGTTTGCGCCAAATCATGGGTGTTACGAACATTACTGCATCTCTTTTTCCACTGGACCATAACTGTAGACATATCACACATTTCTGGCATACAATATGAGGAACCTATGGCTTGTCCTGATTACACAATTTTATTTTAAAGTATTGATGATACGCTGTTTTTACAAAGCAAAAGCAATCGGGATTAAGCACACAACATCTTCTTGGCGAAGCCATATCGAAAACAACAACAGACTACTGAAAAAGTTCAATTAAAAACGCAAATTTAAGTAAAAATAGTAAATGTGGTTAGTTAGCTGTAACTGTAAACAAAAGCTGTTAGAGAAAAAAAGTTGCGATATTTTAAAAATACGCGTCAATTTGATATAGAAACAAAAAAATATCACAGGAAACCAAAAAATTTTTTGTTTAAACAGTTATTATTTAATAAAAAAAATTTGAAAATCTTAAAATAAAAAAAATACATACTAATTGTTTATTAAAAATATTAAAATATAATTGATATTTAAAAAGTAAACAATCCTCCTCGAAAAACATGATACAAGTGAAGGCATACATATCAAGAGAGGCTTTTAGTCATTTCAGACTTGAACTGGCGAAGTTTTGGCCTCGGTCCAAACTGACACACGATTGTGGTAGGACCGCAAAAAGAGAAATCGATTTAGCAATGACTGTTTCTTCAATGTATGTATGTATGAAACAACGAAAGTTTTCGAAAATGTCTTAATTTTCAAAATTAATTTACTTAAATTTTTTAATTTATATTTATGAATATCTCTACTTTTTTCTTAGAATCCATCCCCCTTTTGGAATCGTTTGACTTCTATTGTACGAGTATTAAATGTATTTATTTACATATCTCTATATGTACCTAGTCGTATATAGGTTTGTGTACATATAGAATTAATTTACAAACATAAATTTAACGCATAGCTAAATATTAAAAGCGCACCAGCCAGACATATTGAAATGGTTGATACCTCGTTTTGTGTCTATCCTCTGGTTGTTACACATGTATGTATGTACATATGTATGTACAAATGTCCGACGAATATTTTGTTAGCATGAGTGTATGGGTGCAAGTTGGTTGTAATCGTTTGTTTTCGTTATTGACTTTTTGTTTATGCATTTGTGAATTTCTATGGAATTGCAGCTGCTCTGCCGCATTGCAATGCGGAAGTCGATTAGCAGCTTTTTACAGAGAACTTTGCATTGGTATTTACAACTTACTAAGTTTATCTAGATTATATATGTATGTAATTAATAAAGTAAATCGCCAACCAAAACACACACTGAACTAAATGAACAAACATATAAACGGTTTTTTTTGTCGAACGCCCAATAGTACGCTCTACATACATTAATGTGTATGTATGTATATATTTGTGGCGAATTTGTCAGTTACACGCATTGAACTTGAATATAATTAATATATATGTACATATGTATGTATGTACGAGTATACTCGTATAGGAAAATTCTTCATACTTCGACTTTTAGTTATTGAACGAAGATTTCAGGATATTTTTGGCAAACCCCCAAAAACTTGGCCAGTTAACTCTCTCCTTTGTGAAGTTACGTCAATTACTTACATATAACAAGTGGATATAATTCTTTTACAATAGGGCCATCCATTGTGTTCGTCGCATTTGCCCATTGTTGACTGCGTTACATCCTCAAAAAGTCACTGTTTGGTGTGCTCTACGGGCAGATGGAGTCATTGGTCCATATTTCTTCAAATATGAAGCCGGCCATAACGTTACAGTCAATGGGGAACGCTATAGTGCCATGATTAATGATTTTTTCGTACCTGAATTGGAGGATGTTGATGTGGACGACCTTTGGTTCCAACAAGACGACGCTACATGCCATACAACCAACGAAACAAACAATTTATTGAAGGAAACTTTTGGTGAGCGTATTATCTCGCGTCGTGGGCCTGTGGCGTGGCCTCCAAGATCGTGCGATTTAACACCGCTGGACTATTTGTTGTGGGCTTATGTGAAGTCGCTTGTCGACGCAGAATAGGCCGAGACGATTGACGCCTTGCAAGAGAATATTCGACGCGTCAGTGCTGACATACGGCCCCAATTGCTGCTGTTGTCGAAAATTGGGCTTTTCGGATGGAATATATTCGAGCCAGCCGCGGCTAAATTCATGGCCATAGCATTACATATATTATATGCGTTTTATTTCTTTCTAAAAACCACATGTCTAAAAAACTACGTTTATATTTTTTTCTCCTCATATGCTATTAATATGAAAATAATGTTAAGGTACATAAAGTTCCAAAATAAAAGTTTTTTAAGCTAAACTCTCAATTTGTAAACTAAAAACCAGATTGCTCTTATCAAATAGCGTTCTCGGTAATCCGTGATTATAAAATATTTCTAGAATAAAATGGTACTGGCACTGTATGTCCTTTGTTTTAGCGATATCTATTACCCTAACATGAGCTAACTTGGTATCAAACTTGCAAAAGTTTCTCACACAAAATTTATTTCTGTACGCACGGTCACACATTTACTTAAATTTCATTTATTTTCCTCTTTGAAGAAATTTGAGTGAGAGAAGAGGAAACAATTTCAACAAGAGTGATTGTGTAAAGGACCCTATAGAAAATAAATGATTACCCTAAATTACTGTGTTAACAGGTGGAATCCCTTCCTGATTAGCTTCGTTTTAATCATCTCATCGTCGATGGTTTAAAAACTCACTTGTAACTTTTAGCAAAGGACTTTTGAATTCTTACGAAAATTTAATGGATTTCCTTTGGAATAAAGTGTCGGAACCATACACAACGCCTACCATAGAGTTCTGGTATTGGAAAGAATATTTGCGCCTATATTTCAAGTACTTTTGGGGATTGGTACTTCGAGTATTAATCGATTTATGAATCGAGATAAAATTCCGCTTTCCCTAGCATGGGACGTCACTGTGTATTATAAACAAGAGGATGCAGAAAAGAATAGTTGATATTAAAGGAAATATCAAAGGCATTTTAGAAACTTGTACATCTTCTCTCGGCCTTCTTTTTTGTTTAAAAACTACACTGATGTCACGGAAATCCGAAGGTTCAACTTCTATTATTTAAACTCAATTGATATGTAGCAAAGGTTCTATGAGGGTTGGTTTTCAGTCGAATCGTCTCAAGCACTTGGGATCGCACTTCTGCTCGGTTCAATTTGGGATAACAATTCTTTCGAAAGGTCAATGCCATGAAATAGACCTTCACCAACCTAAGCTAAACTATCAATTTTTCTTGAAAGCATTGTAACCAAACCGATAAGGTAGCGTTTATAAAGCTGTTGCCCCATGTGTGTATGGTCCCTAGCAAAGGGCTTAAGCTGGAAATTCAGTAAAGGCTATACAGAATTTAAATAATTTTCTATGTAGAGAATTTCTCTAAGTATCTAAATTCCCCAAGCTTTGGTACCGATCACGAAAACTGGAGATAGGCAAGTAATGAAATAGCCAGGCTAAGAACCTTGGAAAGCTTAAGGCGTAGCCAATTTTAACGTTCTGACAAGAGACTACTTACAAGCAATACCGATTTTGCAGTTTGTAAAATTATAGTTTTAAAATCTAAAAATAAACTTGTATGACAATGTTTTAGCTTATAAAAGACATGATCTTATTTAAAAAAAAAAAGTATTTCGTCTGATGATTGTTATTGAATATTTTCGTATAGTACATAGCAAATTCAGTAAGCAGTCTCATTAGAGATAGAAACAAAAGTCACAATTTTAGACTAGTTGGCATTCTTTAATTTCAATACAAAGCCTCAAGTCTCAAAATAAGTTCTCTAAATTGTGACCTGGTGATGAGCAGGTCAAAAAAAAAATTAAAAAAACAACAAAAGAAAAAACCGTGAAAGCGAGGAAAAGTAATAATCTCTACCTCATTTTGAGACTTGAGACATTACCAAGTTACTAAATTCGAGCCATAATATCGAATTTTTGGAGTGTTTCCCGACTCCAGCACATACTAGGTACGCCTTATCTCGCTTTGCTTGAACTTCAACAACAAATCTTGAAGCGTAGAAGGTGTGCTAGTGAATTGTTTTGTTTTAGTAATACTTGCCTTTTCAAAATTTTTGAAATTTCCTAATGTGAAAAATAAAATATAAATATAATCAGCTGATTGCCAAGGCACGTACAAGTTTAGAATTGCCCAAGCGAAACTCTGATGCAAAGCGAAATAAAGGTCCTAACCTATGTAAACAACCCTTCTCTATGTAATACTGGGAACGCATATTAAACCTAGCATTACGATTTTTTGCTCGCGATTTGTAGAAACATTTACTGATTATGCGATTTAGGCGCCAACAATCTATGATTCATCCGCTGAAAACGACTTATCTGCTATACTCAATTCGATAGAATTGTACATACATATGTACATACATACATTGTATTTACGTTTTTTCCTAAACCACTGATAGGAGTACTATGCAGCAAATAGTATTTAAATTATTTTCAATTTAATGTTGACAAGTGACGATTATTCTATTCTAAGAAAATAAAAACAAAAATAGAAATAAAAATTGCAAATGTAAAATGTTTACGACAACAACATTGGACAAGTGGCAACAATAAAAATGATTTCACGTGAAAAATATACACACATACATACATTTGTACACACATACATACTTTTACAATGAGAATTTTTTTTAGTTTTATGATTTAATATTTTACACTACTTAGTTTGATTTTTTGCAATAAAGCAAATATGTTTAATTGCAATTTTACCGTATTTTTTTTTTTAATAAAAATAGAGTTTATACTTCAACAAAAATTGCTGGAACTAAAGTTTTAAAAATTATGCAAATCTTATAAAAAAAATCAATGAATATGGAAAAAATTTGAATTTTTGTAAATAAATTCCATATTCAGTCAGAGTACGCAGTTTTGTAGCCCAATCAATTTCTGAACAATAAAATGCACTGAAATTAAAAATTTTTTTCAAAATAGTTTTACAAAAATTTTAATTGATTCTTCTAAGATTTGACATACGTGTCGGACTTATGCATTTTTTTTGCTACTTACATAAAATACTTGCGTTATACGAAAAAAAGTTTTCAAAACCGAGTTTACAAAAATTGTCAAAAATCAGTGAAAAGTTTAGGCTTTGCATTTAATTACACTACAAATGTTTAGGTTATAAAACCTTATAAAATTTCAAAACTTTACAGTACTTCTGCTTTTTTTTATAAATTTGGTGTTAAGTTTGACATGTACATTCATACATACATAGATACTAAGTATGTATGGAAATTGTATATGGATAATTTCAATCACAGTTTGGAGATACATATGTACATACATACTTAGTAAGTATTACTTACACACAAGCATTTGTATGTATATATTTACATACATATGTATATTCATTTGATAATTTCCATTGCTGCTATATGAAAATCCCTCTGATGCCTTCTGAGTAAAAATGTGATTCTGCGTATGTGATTCTTCGTAAATCTGTTTAAAATTTTCCATGATAAGCTGGCATTCTGTAATTAATTTAACTTTGCAGCCCACACTACAGACTAACCTTTTAAATTCGCAGATCGAATGAGTTAATCACTATTAGATTGATCTTAAGGGGACATTCCAGTCGCTGATGAGACATAATTATTACATAGAAAATAGTTTCATTATTTGCTAATCGGTTGAAGTGCGTCATTGCGCTTTCAATTGTGCAACCTTTTTCTATTGAAAACCAGTTTAGTAATTAAGTATTCTATGCGCCAAACAACGATGTTGTCAGATTCCACGATTTTGGTATTGCAGCATATGCAGACTTAATATTTCTTGGATCATAACTCAAGTTTGGTGCGTGAGTAGTTGTTGTTTCTGTGTTGGCAGATAAAAAAAATATCGGACGAAGCACTGTAAGGTATGCACTTCGAAATCTTGCAAGTAAGATTCACTGAAACTGTTAGTGAACTATTAACACACTAACAAAACTACAAAGATTTCCTGTAAAAGGTCGGCCAGGGCGACGGGCTAGATCGTGAAGCTTGGATAAATCGGTTCACATGGCTATTTTTTTGGAGATACCTGAGTTTGTATATGAGAACTCAATTTATGGAGGGATGACTTCTCAACACCGCTTAATAGTGGCAGCAGTACTTAATAATAATGATAATAATAATAATAATATGGCGCTTATATTATAGCTCAGTGTTTGGCTGAGGGGTGAATATTTTCTATTGTTTAGATTTTACTTGCCCTGGCTGAGGTTCTAACCTCGAACCCAGCGGCATATATTGTTATAGCACGCATCGCTACCCACTCGATCACAGCGGCAGCAGTACTTCCCTCGAGAAAATGATGAACCCGAAATCCCAATGAAACTGTCGGTGCTGACGGGTTTGCAAGCTGAACTGAAGTACGGCGGCATGCAGAACAAGGTCGAGATAAAGAAAGTTGGTGGGCTATATTGAGCTCGGACAAAATCATCGGGCGGTAGTATTGGAATAGTATGCTTTTTTTTTTAAGTACGGTAAGCTCAGTGTCGTTTAAGTCAGTAAACTCCAAGGGCGTTTCTCTGGCCTGCCTTAATAACCTTCTTATCAAGGTGCAGCGGTTTGGCATGACCTGCATAAGCGGAGCGTTACATACAATACCAAACGACGCCTTGAATGACTTTTTGGACCTTCTTCCACTAGACACAAGGCAATTGAAGTCGGGTTAGCAGCGACACTCATGTATACTAAATAAATATAGTTTTCTTTCGGAGGGCACATACCGAAGAGGCTTAGCCTCATTTGGGTTCCTGGTCAAAGAAACATAGAGGGTGACTGTTTATCGTAGATATAAACCTAGGGTGCTTGATGATATTCGTCAAGAGTTCTAAATAATTAAGCAAGGGGTAGTGAACTAAAAACATGTAGTGTCACAACGGGCCTTTGCCTCTTGGCCCAAGTGCGTCAATGCTTAGCAGTGGCAGCCTCACATCCTACCTAAGTGAAACATTCTGGACTGCACAAAAGATTCAGCTAACAATAATTAGTGTCCTATAGTTTCGTTCGGCAAAGTGGTGAGAATAAGCAACAAAAATACGTTTCTTGCTTTTCGCAACAAATTAATCGCTGTCGGATGTGTACATGAAACATGATAATATGTATATACTCGTAATGGAAATGTTTTTTTTTTTTTTCAAAATGTAATAAAGACACAAATATAAAAAAAATGTTGGAAAGCATAGCACACCCATATACGTACCCTGTCGGAAATCAAACTACTTTAAAAGCAATTTAAAAAGTACTTTTTTTCTAACCACAAGTGGTTTAAATTCATTCTATTTTCTTGTCATCAACTAACTTTTTTAACCTGCGATGTCCTAGGAGCAAGTCAATTATCCGACTCTGCATTTGATTTCAACCACTTTCAAATATATTTGAAAGAAATAACATTAAAATTACTTTTTTTGCAACTGCAATAAAATGTATGTATTTATATCCAGCTACTTTAAAACTGCATTTTTTACAACTATTTTAAACTCGATTTGTCTTTAAACTTCTTTATTTTATACCTACTCTTTTCTAAATTTTTAAAAACGCATTTTAGTTTAGTTTTTATAAAATATATTTACATACATATGTATTTTTGTTTAAACTAAGTAAGGAATTCTGTTCATTTACACGTTTTAAATAAAATTTAATTTAGTTTCTTCTGCTAACAGAGTACTTCGTAAAAACATTGTTTTTTTACAGCCTGAATGGCCTTGCGAGTAACTTCCTCTGTGTCACGGCATCTATGTTAATAATGATAAAGGAAAAATTGAAATTTTTTAACAATCACGCATTTTATGGGCTCGCCCACGGATAGAAAAGCTTTTAATCTTTTTTTCCGTGAGTTCCATCGAGGTTGAAATTCACTACAACGTCCTTGGACAAAAGAGCGAAAACAATCTCTTTAGATTTTCCTTTCATTAGGAACTTTATTTTATCAAGCTATAGTTAATTTTTCAGACTGTCTGCTTTTTTCCGACAGGGTATGTATGTATATGTATGTATGTGGATATGTGAGAATAAAGCCGTTGGCTATATCACAACTTTTTTAAAAAAGAGAAGCATATAGTTCATATATTTTCTTTTCATTTAACATATTTCCTTTAACTAAGCGAAATAGTTGTATGAGGTCATCTTAAAAAAATTGCAATTTTGGAATGAATTGGTTTTATTATTAAACGTGTCATTTATACGTACATACATAAAAGTTCTTATATTTTAATAAATTCACGCTCAATAGAGAAGCCACACGTAATTTTATGATCTTGATAGTGGTGTCCAAATGCATATACTACATACATACATACATATGTATATGTATATGTTCATATGTATGTATATGTATATATTATTAAGTCGTTAATTGGATTGATTGGTATTCGCTGTGTTATAGAAACTGCCTGGAATGAGTAAGCAATTTTTATGTATTGAGTGATTTTAGTTTCTCATAGTAAGTCAATATTTAAAACAAAATTTTTGCATTTCATAAGTGAGTTCTCAACTAAGCATTGTAGCTTTATTGCACTATAAATTCTCAACAAAGGATTATCTATTATTTGGTACTATTTATGTACAGCCAAGTTCACTGCTGCAAAAGGGTTATAAAAATTTTGTGCCAATATGTATGTGCCTAATAGAGTAGCGCAATATTTAAGTTCTCTGAATTTATTGCGCAAAATTTTGACAAAAAAGGAAAACAATTACTGCAAGCAAGTGTTATAAAAACAAATGTGTGGATCCGAATGACCTAAAAATATGTGGAAAAGCAGTTGCACACAACAGAGTATGTTTGTCTGTACGTACAGCTGAGAACCCTCTTTTAATAATTTTTTTTTCAAATTTAAATTAACATAACCGTTTCCTTTCGATACCCTTAAACATAGTTATAACCTTTTTAACATATTAAATAATTTCATTTTAATTTCTGAACAGATGGCAAACCCCAATGAAAAAATATTTTTTGAAGCCTTCCTTAAAAAAATAAATTTTTTTAAAAACGTTTTCGTTTGACACCAATATTTTAGTATATGAATTGAATTGCGTATAATTTCATCAAACTCGATTTTTCATATTGGTGGCGATCGTCTTTCAAATATTTTCAAATATTTTCAAATTTCTTCATTCTCTTTTGTTTTATGCCCGAATTCAGTAACTTCAAGGAAAATTTGACGTTGTCAACTGGTAGCAACCAACACACAAGTAATTTATAAATAATATGCGTCTTCACACTAATTTCTGTACTTCGGCAGTTCGTAAGTAGTCAGATCGGCAAACTTGTTTCGCTGTGAGCTTCCTCTTTTGACTTATTTCGTTAGTTTGAATTGATGATTTATACTAAAAAACTAAAAATTTTATATATGTATACTAAAAACAGCAGCAAAATTTTTGAGAAGATTAAATTAAATCTCTATCAAAAAGAAAAAATCAAAAATACATAAATTGAGAGTACACAATTTGCAGAAACTTGCAAGTTTCAGAAACAGCTGACTGAGCTTCTATTTGACTGGAAAACGTATGTAGCTTAAGTGTTTTTAAGACGCAATTCTACTACTTAAAGAAACTTTTACAAGCGAATATTTATTTATATATTCCTTGCTGGTAACTATAGAAACTAGTTCAGTTTAATAATTATCCATACAGAATCAAAAACATCAAGTAATATCATGTCATGATTGTCTAATTCATCTAAACAGGCTAAACAGACGACATGGTTGATTCAGATAAATGATCTTTTCGTCACTAATTTAGTTTGGGTGTTCACAGGAGCAAAGGAAACCGTCGTTGCCCCAGCTTTAATTTATATAAATAAATATTCGCTTGTTAAAGTTTCTTTAAGTAGTAGAATTGCGTCTGAAAAAAACTTAAGCTACGTTTTCCAGTCAAATAGAAGCTCAGTCAGCTGTTTATGAAACTTGCAAGTTTCTGCAAATTGTGTACTCTCAATTTATTTTTGATTTTTTCTTTTTGATAGAGATTAAATTTAATCTTCTCAAAAATTTTGCTGCTGTTTTTAGTATACATATGTATATACACGGGATAGTTTCTGTTACTTTAAAAGATGAGCTGAAAATTATAAAATTTTTAGTTTTTTAGTATACATCATCAATTCAAACTAACGAAATAAGTCAAAAGAGGAAGCTCACAGCGAAACAAGTTTGCCGATCTGACTACTTACGAACTGCCGAAGTACAGAAAATAGTGTGAAGACGCATATTATTTATAAATTACTTGTGTGGTAGTTGCTACCAGTTGACAACGTCAAATTTTCCTTGAAGTTACTGAATTCGGGCATAAAACAAAAGAGATGGAAGAAATTTTAAATTTGAAAATATTTGAAAGACGATCGCCACCAATATGAAAAATCGAGTTTGATGAAATTATACGCAATTCAATTCATATACTAAAATATTCGTGTCAAACGAAAACGTTTTCAAAAAAATTTTTTTTTTTTGGAAGGCTTAAAAAATATATTTTTCATTGGGGTTTGCCATCTCAGAACAGATGTACAGAAATTAAAATGAGATTATTTAATATGTAAAAAAGGTTATAACTATGTTTAAGGGTATCGAAAGGAAACGGTTATGTTAATTTAAATTTGAAAAAAAAATTATTAAAAGAGGGTTCTCACCTGTACGTACAGACAAACATACTCTGTTGTGTGCAACTGCTTTTCCATATATTTTGAGGTCATTCGGATTCACTCATTTGTTTTTATAACACTTGCTTGCAGTAATTGTTTTCCTTTTTTGTCTAAATTTTGCGCAATAAATTCAGAGAACTTAAATATTGCGCTACTCTATTAGGCACATACATATTGGCACAAAATTTTTATAACCCTTTTGCAGCAGTGAACTTGGCTGTACATAAATAGTACCAAATAATAGATAATCCTTTGTTGAGAATTTATAGTGCAATAAAGCTACAATGCTTAGTTGAGAACTCACTTATGAAATGCAAAAATTTTTTTTTAAATATTGACTTACTATGAGAAACTAAAATCACTCAATACATAAAAATTGCTTACTCATTCCAGGCAGTTTCTATAACACAGCGAATACCAATCAATCCAATTAACGACTTAATAATACATACATATGTATATACATATACATACATATGTACATACATATGTGCATACATAGGTACATATGTATGAACCTATGTACCATTGTACATATTTATTGTTTGGCGCTCGGACATGGAAATGTAAATAGTTTACATTATGAAATTCTTCAAAATTCACGAAAACATACTTATTTATGTACTATACGCCAAAAGACGCACCCAAACTATTTCCTATTAAAACTTCATACAAAATCAACTGAGAGTAGCTGCGCAAAAGTGCATTCAAGGCTATTTTTATTTACATACATATGTACGTGCATTTGTACGTATATGTATGTACATATATAGTAGATAAATGCATGTTTTGCCGATTTCCAAACTAATATACAAAATATGCATATATGTATATGTATGTATTTTCTTATGAAATTATTTAGAAAAGCATATTTTAAGTGGCTCTCGCCTAGAATTTTTAAAGAGAATATTAGAATCACCACATTTCTCTTAAAGCGTCCGTAAGAGAGCAAATGACTCAAGAAGTAAACAGCTGATTTTTTAAATACATACATACATAAAAGTAAATTTATAACCATGTCTACACTTACTCAATAAAGTTTATTGAATAAGCACTGATTCTCTTTTAGCCCAATCGTGCTCTTAGCCGGCCTTGACAGTGACTCTCCCGTAGTTCTAGAGTAGATATCTCTCCGTTTAGATATGTTGTTTAGAACTTTTGCTTAGCAAATAATTCAGTACTCTTTCGAGTTTAGTGGCGGTTAGTAAAGTAATTCTCTAGCATTTACCTTTACTTAAATTTTATAGAAATATTACATACATACGTATGTATGTATGTCTATACGTATATGTATGTAATATTAAGCACAAGTGTTCAATAGAAATAATTGGAAATTTTTTTTATTATACTCGTAATATTTGATAGTTTGAAATATGCCAGATAATACTGGATTTTTCGTGCGGGCGTGATTCAAATGTAGAAGTTGTACATACTTTTTGTTTGTCTGACTGGCTTATCCTTAACAAAAAGAAAAATAAAATGCAAAATAAAAGCAAAAGTGTCAGTTGCGTGCTGTTATTGCTGAATTGGCTTAAATTTTAAACAAATACGTGTTAAAGGCAATTCGAGTTACAAAGAGTTAAATGAAGCACCTCTAGTGGAATAACATACATATTTGTAACGCTTTGAACGGTGGCGTTTTCTGTTCGTAATTAATGTTTTTTTATACGCAAAAGACGGATAGAGTTGTAATCCTTGAAAAAAGGCGGAAAGGTATGCGTAATACAGCAAATATGCAATTATTACAAGACTTGTGGCGCCGCATGCGTGCGCATAAACACATACATATGTATGTATGTACATATGTATCGACATAAATATGTGCAATAAGATATGACGTATATATGTATGTATGTATGTACGTACATCTATGCATGTGTATGTATGTTTATAAAAATGCAATGTTTGTTTGTTTAGCGGACAAAAGCCGCTAAACCAGGGCTGTCGCCATCACAGTGAAGTGAAATATGAAAAGAAGTGTTCAAATTTGACGGTGCTCAGAATTTTTGTTTTCAATTGAAACAAACATCTTAAATCATTTAAAAAAATAGCGGTTTTTCCATCGGAATTATAAAATTTGTTATGCTCTTAAGCGCTTTTTTTCCATCGGAATTATATTTGAAATTAAAAAATAAAATAAAAAATGTTCCATGCATTTTTCATGTATGTACATATGTATGTATGTGTGTGGAAGAAAAAACTTTCAATACATATGTTATAAAATCCCCAAAAATCAATAATAAAAATTGTTCAATGGGCGAACTTTGTTTCGATGTATGTATGTGAGAATTAAGACCAATTATTTATTTAACAATTCGGACATGATTTTGATTTCATAAAATTAATTAAGTTCGGTAGGTAGTTTTTAAGTTTAACGCGTTAAGACGGACAAACAGGCGCCTTAAGGTACTTCACTCATAGTATACATACATATGTATGTACATAAATACATACATAATTACATATTGATGTAAAGATAAATAAAATAAATAAATAAACTTACATAAGTTGCAAACAATATAATTTTGAATTTTGGCGTTTTAGATACTTACGAATATACAAACCTTTCGAGATTTTTCAAACGATGTTTTGTCTGTATACCCAATGATTAATGATACAATTTTGAAATCAAAATTTATAATATTGTAGTCCATAATTCCACATAAAGGGTGTTTTTTTTAGGGGTATAGAACTTCGAATTGAAATAAAACACAAGAAAATCGTTTTAAGGTCCATCAATTTGGCTTTATTGGAAGGATAATTTTATGCCATTAATGTTTAAATATGATTTCGGGCATGTGGCCGCCGCGGCTGGCTCGAATAAAGCCAATTCTACAGGTCCAATTTTCAACCACTTTTTCGAGCATATGGGGCCGTATGTCGGCAATAACGCCACGAATGTTGGCTTCCAATTCCCCTAACGTTTCTGGTTTGTTGGTGTAGACGAGCGACTTCACATATCCCCAAAGAAAATAATCCAATGGTGTCAAATCACACGATCTTGGTGGCCAATTGACAGGTCCATTCCGCGAAATTATGCGCTCAGCGAATGTTTCCTTCAATAAATCGATTGTGACGTGCGCTGTGTGGCATGTAGCGCCGTCTTGTTGGAACCACAACTCATCCACATTCATGCCATCCAATTCGGGAACAAAATAGTCGGTTATCATGGCTCTATACCGGTCTCCATTAACGGTAACTGCCTCTCCAGCATTATTGCGGAAGAAGTATGGCCCAATGACTCCACCAGCCCATAGAGCACACCAAACAGTCAGTTTGTGTGGATGTAATGGCGTTTCAAGGGTCTCATGTGGATTCTCTTCACTCCAAATGCGGCAATTTTGCTTGTTGACGTAGCCATTCAACCAAAAATGAGCCTCATCACTGAACAAAATTTTGCGATGAAAATCAGCATCGAGATCAATCTCATTTTCGGCCCATACACCAAAATCACGACGCATTGCATGGTCTCGCGGCTTTAATTCTTGCATAAGCTGGATCTTGTAAGGTCGCAAGCCAAGATCTTTGCGCAAAATCTTTCATAAAGTTGATGGACAAAGCTCCAATTGCTGTGCACGGTGGCGAATCGATTCATTCGGGTCCTCTTCAACACTTTGCTCTACAGCGGCAATTGTTTCTTCGGTGCGCACTGTTCGACGTCTCTGCGGATGCGTATTATCACATAGAGTAAACGTAGTGCGAAAACGATCCATGGTTAACCGAATTAATTGCTCTGATGGACGATTATGTCGACCATAAAATGGACGGAGCTCACGGTAAACTTCGCGAACTGAACCATTATTTTCGAAATAAATTTGCACGATTTGCAAGCGTTGTTCTTTTGTCAACCTGTTCATGATGAAATGGCAAACCAAACTGAACATAAATGACATTAGAGTTGCCAGATTTGACCACAAAATGTCAGTTTTATCTCTATTCGAAAAACAAACCTGTAAAAAAAACACCCTTTACATAATAACCGAGAATAAATGTTTCTTAATTTCTATAAGATTTCTAAAAAACCGAAATTTATTTCAAAAATGTTTTTAACATGATTTTGTTGTATGTAGTTTTTTTATCCATCGAATTTTAGTTCCCGATGACTTTTGGCCGAATTAAAAAAAAAATAAACTGGTTCAAAAAAATAAGAAGTAGAATTAAAATATAGCAAAGATGGGCACTAATGAAATCGACCAAAAATCGATAAAAGAGGGCCAATGCCGATGTCGATTAAGAATGTCGATTGCACTTCCTATTCACGAAACTCTCTTTATTTACTCCGAAATTAATTTATTTATGTACAATTACACAATTTTGTATAACGTCTAATTTATAGTTTTATAAATTGCTTACGACAGTGGTGACCCCTGTAGTGTGGGTACACATAAGTACATATGTACATACATTCACTCAGAGACTCGAGGCGGGATTGTTTTTTTTATTGATCTATATATCTACATATGTACTATATATCTACATATGTACATATGTAAGTATATCTCTGTATGTCCATAAGTACGAGAATACGAGTTACTTAGCGTATTTTAATAAAATTTGGACAGTGCATTTCTTAGAATTGTGATTATATTACGGCTAGGTGGCACGAAAGTCAAGTTATTCAGAAAATCCGTCTGATTAATCGGAAAGGTCGTATTCAGCTCCCATAATAAGAAATGTTACCTCGATATGTAAAGAGAAATACTCTCAAAACACTAGGCGAGATTGTCTAAAATGCCAAAAATTTAATTAAATCAATCGCAATACAGACATTTCAATGTAAATGAATGGATAAATATAACGTAGCAAAAATATTTTGACGAGGGTTTGCACCTGTTCGACACTCTTAATCTAATCAAAATGAAATTTTTAGTCTTGTCACGAGTTAAAGGGAATAATCATTAAATTAAAGGAAAAATATACAAAAGAGTATGTTCCTATTCATTTTGAAAAAAAAAAATGCTAGTAAATCGAAACAGGAATAGTTCGAATAAGGTGAATCTAAGCCATGTGGACTTCTAACAGAAACTATTAAATAAGTCTAGCTAAGAAAATGTTACTTGCACAAGAATTTGCTGCTTTTTTGCCGTAATTAAATTTAAAAAAAAAAATATACCTATATTTTTTCCCATGTGAACCGCCAACTTCAGGTGAAATTGGCGTGCCACCTTGAAAAAAGTTATTGAAAATAATTTCACGAAGAACACTTACATATGTGTGTTACTAATCCTATTTTATAATTTTGTACGCTATCAGTTTGGCTTATCAAAGACCATAATATTTATCAACGTGATAGTTTAATGATATTGCGATTTTTTATCAGCATTTGGTTAATTATAATGCAGAACAATAATTACACTAAAAAAGCTAACTTTTCGCTGAAAGAACTCTTTAACTGATCAAGTGGCCAATGACTCATAAGCTATGATAAGCTAATTTAGTTTTCAAATGAAAACATGTACGTACGTACAATAGTTTGTATAGGTTTTGCGATAGTATCGAAATATTTTTTGATATTTGAATACACATAAGTATGTACTCGTATATGTATTTATAAATTTATTTCCTAATGGATTTACATACATACATACATATATAATACATGTAAAACAGTGGCGCATGCAAAAAATTGGTCAAAGTGTGGTGGAGAAATATATTTTTGCTGCAATGCGATTTCATTACAGTCATTTTTGGATAATTTCGGTACGCTAATCATTTCCGCTGAAAGAAGAAGGCTTTGTGTTGATTTTTAAAATTTTTTTTTATAAACTTTTTTTTTGCCTATTTATATTATATGGCAGAAATTATAAAAGAGCTGAAGCGACGATTAACACCATTGAATGCCACGTACCAAAAAAATGCCTATCTCCCGTCTGTAGAATTTTTCAACTTAAACCAATGGGACGGAATTTTTGTTATAAAAAACCTATGAAAACGCAACATAAGTAGCGAAAAAGGCAGGAAGGTGTACTTAAAGTCATATAATATAATAATAATAATAATAATTTGGCACTTACACTATATACATAGCTCATATTTGGCCAAGCTTCTCCTATCATTTATGGTGTGCGTCTTTATACATACATACACATATAGTTATTATACCACATATGGAGAGACCTACAGTTTTGTGCCGACTCCGAACGGCAGATTTATTTAATGAGAAGCTTTTTCAACTGTGAACAGCATTTATTTTATGTACACAAGCAGACCTTGACAATATTAGAAGATAAAAAAAAATTAAAAACCCTGATTACTAAAAAAAATAATAGTATATTAAAAGTAGATAGTTTAGGAAATTTTGGTTTTGTATGTGTTGTTTAATTGGTTAATGTAAAAAGAAATTTTACATGACTGTTCAATAATTTCTTCGTGTTTTTTTGAACTATGTATTTATCCAGTAACTGATCAAATCTCGGAATTGGTTAGACCTAATAATACCGAAACTGTCCGTTTTTGCTTTATAGTTCAAACTTCTAATTTTTTTTCCTCGAGTTTAGATTTTACAAATTAATAATATAAAGGAATTTAACTTCGTTTTACTATTTATATTTATACTTTTGTTTGGTGTCAAGAAAAAATAATGATTTAAAGTTAATGTTTTTAAATTAAATTTGATGTGATAAAAAAGGGATCGAAACCAAAAGTTGTTCGCGTATTTTTGTTCCCAGGAACTTTTAACAGCCCCCTCCAAAATGAGAACAAAACTTGTGGGATTTTTTCACAAGCACAAAAAAGAGAACAAAACTGTGGAGAACGTTAAAACGTGAGCAGGAAATGAAAGCAATACTTTCCAAAGCTTTCTGCCAAAGAACAAAATGCGAATAAAAGCTTTAGAGACGTTCTCTCGAAGACAAAATTGAGAACAAAAATTCGTTGAAAGTACAAATGAAGAACAAATTATCGCTTAAGGTATAATTTTTTCTTTATTAATTTGCCGCTAACACATAACACATAACATATATGTACATAGTTCTGAATGGCAGATGTATTTTTTTCCCTGGACTTTTATTCTTTTTTGATCCTCCTTGAGAACGACATCTTCGTTCTCATTGGAAACGTTTCCGAAATTTTTGTACCCATTACGTTTTTTTCCAGATTTTTTCACAACTTGATCTTTTTAAGATCGTTCTCGAAAGTTCTGTTTAGATTTTGTTCCTTTTGAGACAGTTTCAGTCAATTTTGTTTTCTTTTGGAATTCTCGACCGATAAATCAAATTCAAAAGCTTCGGTTCTAGTTCCGGTTTCGTTAAACTCATCTAAGTAACATCTCTTCTTTAAAATAAAATTGAATTTGGATGAGAATTTTTAAATTTTTATTGCAAGGTTCACATCATTAGTACTTAAACTCAATATTGATCCAGCTGTTCCTAAAATATCCCGGCACCCAGTTTTCTCAGAATACCGATTATCGGAGCGTATAAGTAACCAGCTGAAACGTAGTGTAAAACTGCATATTGTCCTCTAAATCTAAACCATCCAGTATTTGTTGGTTATATCTGACTAAAATATGAACATCTTATAAAGTTTTATGGAAATAAATTATCATATAAATTTATACTCATAAAATGCAATATAAAATTATACAAAATAAAAAGTTTTAAATTAATAAAAAACTCACTCACCTAGATGACCACTGAATTCTGCATGCTCAAATTTTGTTTAACAGAAAGACGCTTCGCTTTGGTTGTTCGAATATCATATTTTTCATATTTATCACACTTCATTTATTAAAGAAATTAAAATTTTGTGGTCTAGAACTACATATATACATATGTATGTATGTATATGTGTGTGTATATGAATGCATAGTGGAATCAATAAAACGGTCATTATTTATGAACTTGCACCTGAATCGCCTTCGTTCATGTGTCATTTACCCATGAATAATCTATGTATATTCACAGTTTTTTTTTTCATTTAAACTTGGTATTCGCATATAACATACATACATACATATGTACAATGTACGTACAAGAACTATGCTTACATCGAAATATCGCATCAAATAATTTGTGACACAGTTATTGAACAATGTCAAGGAACTTTAACTAGGTTTAACTTATTTAACTGCATACATACATATGTATTTAAATATTCATAAAACATCTATAATATGCATACATATGTACATTTATACATATGCATGTGATACTTCTAGGCATTTCCGAACGGAATTTCCTTTTTTTTAAGTATTAACAATGATTTTCATAATACAGCTTTTTCGATAGGTTTTTATTAAAAACTAGATGACCCGGTGAACTTCGTATCACCTATCCTCACAACATTAAAACTCTCCCTTCGGTAAAATGGACTCCTGCCGAGCTGAGTCCTTACGTCTGGTTTACTTTCGCCGTTAGATTGTCGCCAACCGATCAAAATTTTTTCAGAACTTCGGTACTTACAAAATAAAGTTGACCTCCAATAAAATTATTTGAATTGTTGCATTTTATTTCGGACGGATATGTTTCAGTAACAACATATCGAGCCATAACCATTGTGTATAATAACAAGAGAGATATCTTTTCGATAAACGTCAAAATTTGGAACAGCTGAGATCACCTGTTTTTGCAAAGTAAATTCGCAATCCTGGCGTTCCTCGTATATTTTACCCGAATGCAGGGACGGATACAGGGGAGGAGTTCTGCGTTTCTGGATTCCCCCCAAAAAATCGGTAGTCTCAGAAAATTTCAACTGTGTTTTCCAATTCGTAGCACACACAAAAACTCACTCTGGACAAAAAACTGGAATAAAAATAATGCTTTTTTGCCGAAAAGTATATTTTATTCTAAAAGTTTATGACTTATCAAACCGCCATCGTAATATGCAATTTTACAGACACATTTACCGAATTTTTCAAATCAGTGTTACGTTGCCAGTCACGGTGGCACCGAGTGAACGGTCCTTTTCTATTTTACTGAGATTGAAGACTTATCTCGAGATATTGAGGTTACTAGTGACCTAGATATTTTGGCAAAGAAAAAGAGGAGAATCGATGAAGCACTTTAAACCCCTGACGTTTTATGATTCTACTGATTCAAATGATATCATAGCCTATCGATGGCTTTATAAGAATGCATTCAACATTTTACCCAATATTATTATATCTATGTTTATAATGGATATTAATCGAATATCTCAAAATATGTAAAATATCCTAAAAAATTGAAAACCCCCTCAAAATATTTTCAGATCACCTTTTTTCAACTTCGGGCCATTCGTAATTGTCGACATATTGGCGGCCAGCTTAGGTACCCTGTCAAACGCCATCTTAGGTATCCTGTCAAAAGCAACTGTCAAATAAGATATCTCACTTGTTGTTATAAACAATGGCCATAACCGCCAAAATTACGTAACCGACAAATGAAAAATTTTAGAGAAGAAGGCTGATTCTTTAATAAATATAATCGCGTTTTATAGAAAAAGGAAAGTTTATCTTTTATACAGAGCTGCATTTAAATGTGAAGCTTAATTGCGGAGAAAATTAGCTAAAAAGCAACTTCTGTTTAAAAATATTTATTTGTTGCTTACGTCCTTTTGGCGGTTATATCTCGATATGTATATTTCACATTAACCCACACGCACACTCACACACGTTCAGCATACTTATCTCACACCGTTTTAATTTCGTTCGGTTGTTAAACGAAACTTGCTAACAATTCAAATGAAATGCGTAAATATATTATGATGATGGTTTTCCGACACGTGACGTATTATTGATCATGACTGAAACAGGGAACCTTCAACTTGATTCCGAAAACTTGCAACAACTGACCTTGCGATTCATTTGTGGAATCATCGGTATACGCGGAATCAATACATCCTCTTCTTTGTAATTTCCCTTGATGATCCTGGCCCGATGACGTTATTCATTAGCTTTTTAACAGCCAGTTTCGTTCCTTTGCACAGTCGAGGTTGATTAATGTTACGCAGCATGATCACAACTGATCTTACTTTCAATTTTAAATTGTGAAATCGCAATCCAGGCAATTCCAGTGAATTTAATAAATGCGATAGTTGACTACATTATCTTGGTTTATAACTGTTTCAACTGATTTGTAAGAAAACAACGCTCCTGGAAGAAAATTTTGAATATTCGCATTGAGATCATCGACATCTTTATTTTAAGCCAATTAAATACGGTTGTTGAACTGTTCTATGTCCGGAAAAACTCGCTGAGGGTCCTGTTTTGAGTTGGTGAGGTGGTATCCACTGCGACCTTACCATTTCCAATAACTGCTTCGAAAACACAATAGCAGTTTTATCTTGTTACAAAAACACTCGCATGTTAGTTTTTAATTGTAGTGTCTTAACGTGCCGCCACAACTAAGATGATTTTAGGCATGCGTTTAGTTTGTCAGCAACTGTCGATCGGGGAATAACTGGAAGAGTCCGATGAAAATCACCTGATAACAGAATAATGGCTCTATGAAAATTGTTTAACGATCTAGCCAGTGTCTCCAGTGACCTCTTGTGGGTCATCGTGCGTTCATCCAAAACGATCAATTTGCATATTTGAAGAATCTTCGCCATGCTTAATTTTTGGCGATGTTGCAAATTGGTGCTTCGTTGATTTACATGTTTAGTAGTAGGATGTACAGTTCGTCCACCTAATAATAATAATATTGCAGCTATTCCAGATAAAGCCAACGCTAGAGTTACTTCATTTTGCGATCTGATCATTGCCAATAACAATAAAATTAGATCCGTTTTTCCAGTCCCCCCGGGAGCATCAAGGAAGTAAATTCCAGCAGATGGTTTACAGCTTCCATCAAAGTATCATACGCAATCTTTTGCTGTGCATTCAATTGCGGAACATCTCGAGGAACTGTTTCATTCAATACTTCAGTATCGTACTGTTGTTCTCTTTGTGGTTAAAGGCATCGCGCATGGGACCATTTGGTGCTATCATGTCCAAACACGACAAAACTTTATTTGCCATCAATAAACACATACCTTCTATAAATAATCAATGTTGAACTGTTTATATGGGAAAATGAAATTGTTGTTTTTGCTCACCTTTTAAACCTTCCCTGGACTACGACAAACATTTCAATACAAAAATCTGATAAATTGGCCCAGCCGTTCTCGAGTTTTAGCTAGACAAACGAGCAGCAATTGATTTTTATATATATATGTAGATATATTTCATTTTCTAAAAAATACATTTTCGAAAAAAATGTATTATGAAAAACATTGCTAATACATACTCAATAAAGAACACATTTAATCGATTTTGCCAGTGTATATAAGAAATAAAAATATTGGTTAACATTTTGTGAATAACTCAGGTCAATAGTTTCACATGAAACAAAAGAAAATCATTTCTTAAATTATTATTGTACATACAAACGTGAATAAAAATTCAGAGATTTATAATAATAATTATTTCATGGTAGAACCTTAAAAAATCCATCCCGAAAAATTCCTGAACTAGTTTAATAATAATCTTGAAATAGTCTCAAAAATTCCTGAACTAGTCCCGAAAGGGTCTTTAAATCATTTCAAAAAAATCTTGAATTACTCCCGAAAACGTCCCTACCTGTAAAAATGTTCAAGAATTGATACCGAAACATTTCTTACCTAGTCCCGGAATTATCGCAAACTCATCTCGAAAAAGTTCCGAACTAGTCATTAAATGTTCCTGCCCCAGAATCAAAAAAAAATAATAGTAGTTAATGATGATTTAAAAATTTTTATCCTTCTATTTAAATGACTGGTTGACTTTTCTTTTTATACCCGCGCACTTGTGCACATGTTTATTATAACTTGGTTCGCATTACGGTTGCTTGTAACAGCATACCGGAATCCAGATAGATATAGATATATATGTACATATATTCTAAAATGCTTAGAATGAAAAGAGAAGTCGATTTAGCGATGTCTGTCTGTCCGTCCGTCCGTCCTTCCGTGCAGACGATAACTTGAGTACAAATTGAGATTTGAATATCAATGAAACTCGGTAGGTAGATTGTCTTTGACCCACAGCAGGTTGGTATTGAAAATGGGCAAAATCGGTCAATAACCACGCCCACCTCCCATATAACGGCAATTGTCGAAAATGCAAAAATTGCTATATTTCAGTAGCTATGGAAGCTAATTTGCTCAAATTAGGTATGTAGTGTTGTATTCGAACAGGAAATTCGACTGTATAAAAATTTTGTACAGGAGGCGTGGCACCGGCCACTTTTGAGTTCATATGTATATCTGTGGAACCAACCCCCCGCCCCCCCCCCCCCCCCCGATTTTGTTCAAATTTGGTATACGTATTACACTATCCCTATTTAAGCGATATTTGGAAAAATATCAATACTCAGATAACCACGCCCGCCTGCCATATAACGGTAATTTTCGAAAACACTAAAAACACTGGTCTGCAACAAAAATGCTGTCTGGATATTTCCAACTCATTTCTATGTATTTAGGCGTTCTGAAAACTAAAAAAATACTCAAAAAATTCCAGAACGTAAGGTTATTTTACAAAACGCAAAAATTTAGGGTTTTTGTTGGGCTAACTTGTAGGCATTAATAATATGTAGGTATAATTTTATTTTGATTACTGTTTTTAAATGTTTACCATAATTATCATTAATTTCTAAATAAGAAACACCCTCTGTGAGCTGCATTAATAAACATAAACATGTTGTAACCTGAACGTGCGCGCTTCGATAGTGTAGAAAGTGGCGCGGTACAATTACGTGCTAACTCGTCATACATTAACGATCTCATACTACCCAGCAGAGTGGCGTATTTTCATAGATTCTACAAAAAGAAGCCTTAAAGCAGTTCTGCTTCACATCGGCGGTTTCTATACTTCCATTCCTTTCGGTCATTCCATACACCTCAAGGAAACCTACAAGAACTTGGAATTGATTCTTTGCAAATTAAAATATAAAGACCACGGTTTGTGTCTATGGGATAGTAGAGACCGAACAAATCACTGGACCAAAAAGTGTTGGCCTCCGAGGGAGCTTAAAGTTGGCGAAAAGAATGTCCTGCATGAAACTTTGGTGCCTCCTCATAAAGTTCTTCTACCACCGTTTCACATAAAGCTGGGATTGATGAAGCAATTTGAAAAGTCACTTCTAAGAGATGGAAATTGCTTCAAATACTTAATATCAAAGTTTCCAGGCCGCTCGGAGGCAAAGTTGAAGGAAGGGGTTTTCGTTGGACCAGATATTAGACGGCTTATGGCTAATCCACTATTCATCACAACCATGACGGATCCTCAAAGAGAAGGGTGAATTGCCTTTAAAGAGGTCATAAAGAAATTTTTAGGCAATAACAAAGATCCTAACTACAAACAAATCGTCAAAAGAATTTGAAAAGCATTTCAAGCTTTAGGTTGCTTGATGAGTTTAAGAGTACATTTTCTTCATTCCCACCTCGACTACTTTCCAGAAAATTTAGTAGACGTGAGTGAAGAGCAAGGTGAACGATTTCACCAAGATATTAAGGAGATGGAAAAAAGATACCAGATACAAGATGGAGCGGTTCAATGATGGCATACTACTGTTGGACGCTTGAAAAGGAGTCTCACTGAGAAAACGAAATGTGTTTAGTGCTTACTAATTAATGTATTTTACATAAATAAATTAGTTATAAATTAAAAAAATTGTTTTTAATCTTTTATATTTTATTTTTTTATGATAACTTGTTTAACATAGACACCTACATTGTTAGAAAACGTGACGTTCTATGACAAATTTAAAGTTATTTTCGGATTCAGCACACCTTAAAACATAAGAATTACACAAAAAAGCCAAAACAGCTCTCACATTTTTTTTTTGCAGACTTGTGAAATCGGACATTTCAATAAATGTTAAAGGGACATATCTTGAGTTCAGTATGTGGTGTTGTATTGCAGCCAA
The DNA here is from genome assembly GCA_963971545.1 of Philophylla caesio. Classification (NCBI taxonomy): domain Eukaryota; kingdom Metazoa; phylum Arthropoda; class Insecta; order Diptera; family Tephritidae; genus Philophylla; species Philophylla caesio. Next base: position 102,869,891 of record OZ020607.1, on the reverse strand, counting down.
AAATCCGACTATATGAAAAATTATATAACGGTAATTTTCCAAAATGATGAAAATTTGATACTTCAGTGACTATTGGAATTAAGTCAACAAATCCATTTAAACGAACATTTTGGAATAGGTACATGGTACCGCCCACTTTAGAGTTTAATTTGCTCAAATATGGTATGTGGTTTTGCATTAAATCAAGAAATCCGATTATATGAAAATTTTGAAAAAAGAGGCTTACATCAAGTTCGGTTTTGCCCGAACTTAGTCTCTGTTTTATTAATTTAAAAATTTAGCTGAAAGCGTGCGCCGGGTATATAAAGTTCGATCGAACTTAGCCACTTCTTTACTTGTTTTATATGTAGTTACTACGGTGTTCGATTATTACACTTTTTTGAAGAACCGGGTTGCGAATTATTCGAAAATTGGCAATATGAATAAACCGGTTACTAATTTTTAAATCAAGAAAAACCCGTGTAAACAAGTTTTTGTTCCTAGTAAGAAAAAGCTGCATCAACGTACATACATACATGCAACTAAATGCAATTATCTCTATGAAAGAAATCTTTGGAAAAAAAAAAGTAGTTTAATGTTCGAATTCGGTAAACAGTATCAGGCTCTAATAGAGAAAATTCACAATTAAAGACCAGTTGGCATTAATTGGTCTCAAGTGCTCTCAAAACAGGTGATAAACAGGTCACAAAATTAAGACAAACACAAAAAATTAAAACGTAAAAGAGAAGAAAGATACTCATACATAGTATCAAACTTTAAAATTAGAGCTTATACCAAATTACTGAATGGTATTATCTTATTGATAAATACTTTGTGATTGCCGTTTCAATAAAAATATAATGGATGTAAAATTAGTCGATGTGCTGCCGTATTTATATTATTTATCAAAGGCTATTACTTTACACCAAGGGAAAAACCCGGTTTTAAAGATTAAAAAAACCGATTTATTCGATATTCGAAATGAAGATTTCAAAAAAATCGTACAATAATTTATGAAAAAACCGGTTTGAAAAAACCGAGTCAATCGCCCTAGTCGTTACGTAATAGCGTTAACCAATCGAAGTCGCAAATTTTTTTGCTAAAATAGCCATTTTTCAGGAAGAAATATAGCTAAATAAAAAAGTTAGTTACAATGTGAGAAGGAAACATTTTTTTAAAAAAAAAAAAAACGCCATAAGCTTTTGAAAATAATAAATGAAGTCATATCTGCTGCATTTTGATATAAAGTTGCGTATACGCCAGGGAGATTTCCCAGATTAATCACTGTTGTATCGCCGCTTAAACCACTTCCCATTCTGTGAAGACATAGTAGATTGTTCTTTGTGTCTACGTAGACTTAAAGCAACAGTTCAGTGTCATTGCATGATAACGGCACAGAAAAAACATTTTTTTTTTGTTTTAAAGGATATTTCCTGGATTTTGTTTGCAGTGTAAAATACGACGATCAACTCTTAATTTTGCGTAAAGAAAAATGCTGTCTGTTCTTCCATAAGAAATAGTAAACTTAAAATTTTTAAACCTTTTTCAAGGGACGAAATTTTTCGATTTGATGCTTGTTAATTGTTGCATAAAAAGTGAACGGCCTGTTCTGCGTTAAAACTACTAAGTGAAGAAAGTTGGCTGCAGTTCCAAGTTTAAATTAAGTAATTTAAAAGATTTAAGTGCGTTGTGGCAGGAAAATATTTCTTAAACCATATCTTAATAGTTCCTTAATCCGAATGAGTAATATCAGCTAAACTTAAAATAATATAAAAGAAGATATCGCTGGGTTTTGACATATTAAATTATCAAATCACATTTTAAGAACTATTTTTTATGGGTTTCTTCGCTTAGCTGCGGGATGAAACGAGGTGTGGCAAGGTGTGGAGAGGTCAGTTCAGGTGAGATAACGTGAAGAAAGGAGAAGTGTTATAGAGCGAACCCAGATGAAATGAGTAAAATGAAGGTGAGGTCAGGTCAGGTGCGGTTTGGTGCTGTGAAGAGAGTTGAAGTGTAGTGAGTTTGGGTCATGCGAATTAGGAAATGCTGAGTTTAGGTGTGGTGAGTAATGGCATGGTGTGTTTGGGTCTAGTGAGCATATGTGAGGTGGATTTTGGCATTGCGGGTTGTGGAGAGTTTAGTTATGGTAAGTTTAGATATGGTGAGTAAAGGTGGGGTTATTTTAGGAGTGGTAAGTTAAGCTATGATGTGGCAAGGTGTGGTGAACATAAGTGATTTGGATTTTGCCCTTGTGGGTTTAGGCATAGTGACTTTAGCCGCTTGAGTTTCATTTCAAATTTCATTGTGTTGAGTTCAGGTGTTACGAGGATTGCATTTTAATTACTTATGTCATCTACATATGTCTAAATATATTACTGACATTCTCTAAAAAAATTGGTATTCATTTAAATATATGTATGTTATTTCCAGCTTAGACGTTTAAGTTCAAAAGTTTTTAAAACTTTTAAGGGATCCATCGCACATTACTGCATTTACTGCCTCGGTTTGCCCTTTGCTTGCTACATACATACATACACACAGGCGTCACTATAACAGTGAACAGTCTCATATAACTGTACGCAATGGATGCGTCCAGTAATAAATCGAAAGTTGCAAATTGGGAAAAATTCAAATTGCTGCTGTGGAAAAATTGGACGCTGCAATGGAATCACAAAATAGAATTGGGCGTGGAATTATTGTTGCCCGCCGTTTTCTCCTTGCTTCTTGTATTGGTGCGTGTGCTGGTGGAAGTGGATTCGATGGATGTGACCACCTTTCCGCCATTAAATATTTCAAATTTGGACTTGTTTAAGTGAGTATTTAAATGTTTTTCGATTTAATTTATTACTTTTATATTGTTATGAATTTTGTGCTTTTTACTAATTGTGTCTTTAATAATTTGTACCACAGAGATAAATTAGCTGAAGCTAGAAGAGTGAAACAAATGATCGGTTTATACAAAGGAGACAGGTAATTGTCAATATATCCGTTAAAAATTTATAACGCTTAGTCATCTACAGATTAATACTTACATTTTGAGAGTTATATTTTCCCGTAATTTTACTTTTACATAAAAAAAACTCACTTATTAACCCTAAGTGGACGAAATCCATTTTTTTTTTCACTACACGAATCAACCTCATCCCTACCCCTATAACAAAGACAATAATTTCAAAAGTAATCGAGACTCGCTAAACACGCTGAAACTTTCGAAAATTAAGTGCTACAGAAAGCGGACTGAGAGCGTATTTTGGTTTTGGTTTAGTTGTGCCTAAGAACAAATTGTAATGCCCGAAAGTTCCGGCAAACGGAAGCAACATGATTAAGAACAATTTGAGTGGAGACAAAAAACAAAAAGAGAACAAAATTCTAAAATACTTCCTTAAGAATAACAATGAGAATGAAAGTGTTTATAACGGATTAAAGGAGAATCAAATAATAAGAAAGTTGTGGGGAACGTTCTTTCACAGAACAAAACGAGTACAACAGTTATGAAAATACATGACCAAACAATAAAAAAAAAAATGTATAAAAAGAAAAAAAAAAACGAACGAAAGAAGAAAATCGGAATTGTTAATCCTAAGCCAGAAGAAAGTAGTATACTTTCAATTTTCATATCATTAACAAAATTTTGTTAGCACAAACCAGCCGCTTCTCCACCAAGTCATCTGTCACTTCGCGCGCTCAATTTCCAAAAAATTTGCAAAAACTTCCAAGTTAGACGAACGCTGAAAGAATTTTTATTAAGATTGATAGCTTTCGAAAACTTTCAATAATTATCAGTTACGCGAACTATTACAAAGTGTAAAATTTAAAAATTAATAAAACTTATCACAAAGTATTTAGGGCAGTACAGAGTTTATCGATTTACTTCTTTCGAATACATACTTCATTACTTTTTACAGTTTAATTAGTTTTTTCTAGTCATTTTAAATACCAAATCATCAACTTTAATTTTGTATTTGCGTAAATTCCATACAGTTGGTGTCAAATTGCTTCTGACAAAAATTCCTACACCAGAAACGAAAATAACTTTCCCTCAAGTTGAAATGTCAATTCACTCTCTCAAGTTCTACTACTTTGCATGTTTTTGGCGTACGCGATCGCAAAAAGATGATAGCTTGTTTTAACTACTCGAAGGTTACTAATAGTAGTGTTCTCGAAGTCAATCACGTTTTGGTGTTCTTGTACGCAAAAACTTGCAAGAAACTTGCAAAGTAGGGGAAATCGAGAGAGCGAATTGACATTTCATTTTGAGGGGAAGTTGATAATTTTTACTGGACAAATTTTTGCCAGTAAAAACTTGCAAGTGGAAAAACAGCTGATCAAAAGCAGCTGATTGCAATTTGGATAATTTGGAAATTTTTGTTTAAGAGTTTTAAAGCCGAATATTATAAAATGTGGGTATCAAACTTGCAAGAAGCAAGTACAAGTTCCTTTGGTTAAGCTTCGTTAGTGGAATGTTTCAGGAAAACACTAATGCAACGTTTTTCATTTTGTATATTTGGATGCGGACAAAAATTCAATCAGCTGTTCGTCAAACTTGCAAGTTTTTACTGGTTTTGCGTTCTTGTACTTTTTGGTATATTTTTCGCTCTGAGAGCGAATGTTGTCAAATTCTAAGAAATTTCTTTACTGGATAATTCTTACTGGAGAAGTACGAGTACAGACCTAATATTTGTACAGTCATATTTAATATATTCTCTCTACTTCTCTCTACCTCTCTCAGACTCTCCCGCTCAGCTAAATATACTTATTCTAAACTCAAAAATCTCACGACAGTTTTCTCCATTAAATCTAAACCTCTTTTAACAAAGAAATGTTCATAATTTTGTATAAAACATTTATTTATAGCTTTATATGCAGATGTTAAACATATTTTTATTAATATTACTAAATTTTTTAAATAATAAAATTTCAACCTTTCTTTTAACAGTGATGCATTGAGTAGTAAGAGCAGAGCCAGTGTCCCCGTCTACAAGTTAGTCTATTCGCCGACCAACCCATATCTCGAAGCTATAGTTACAGAGGCGGCGGAGAGTTTGAATCTTGTGGGCTATGAAAGCTTTCCGAATGCGGGTGCCTTAGAACTTGAGTTAACCACTAGTAACTATTTGGCCGGTGTTCAATTTGCTGATTCGCTGGCTAACATAACCGATTATCCGCGTAACTTTGCGTTTTCGTTACGCTTCCCGAGCGAACTTCGTACAGCGACACGATCATTGGGTTGGAGTTGGCTAACTTCCAAGTTGTTTCCGCTCATCGATATACCTGGACCGCGTAATGCCGACGAAGATGATGGTGGTCTGCCGGTGGGTTATTTGAGAGAGGGCTTCTTGCCAGTACAGCAGGCGCTGTCAATGGCTTATTTGAAGTTGGCTGGTAATAAAGAAGTTTTACCTTATGTCGAAATGCAACGCTATCCCTATCCGGAATATATTAGTGATCCACTCATAGAGGCATTGGAAACGATAATGTCATTGATTGTGGTGTTGAGTTTCATTTATCCGTGCACGTCCATAACGAAGGTGAGTAATTAGTCCAGAACTTAAAACAAAAATAATTGACAACGCACATTATCTTTTGCTAAGTTTAAAGTAATCGCTGATAACCCAGTGTAATATATTTAGACGATATAACCGTCGTATATTTCTCAAAGAAGTAACTATGCTGACAACTTTCGATGGTGAAGTCAGAGGTCAGCAATGGTTAGTTTTTTTGAATAGATAAAAAAGTCATTATTAGCTTTTGTTCCATAAATACAATTTTTTAATTGGCTAGAGTCTTAACGTCTGTAAAATCCTAATTTCTTTCGGTTTGTATATGAATACTTTGTAGTGTAAACTCAATCTTTTGTTAAGAAGCCAGTCAGCCAGGTGGCTGATCTTAACTTCATATGCAACATCTTGGTTGATATATGTTTTCGCCAGGTCTTGTCCTGTTCGTCAACGCTCTTTAAAAATAAAACTTGTTCTAGTGATCTCGCCTCTCTATTTAAGAATGTGTAACTACCTACTTAGGCACAATTGCTTTCCATTTGTATGAAAATATTTCACTTGGAAATAACTGAGTCTGAAAATGGCCTTAAAAATCACATATGTACACAAATTCTAATGTAACATTTAATAGCTCTATTAGCCTTAATTTCTAGCGTTGTTTTGTTACCACTAGAGTTTCAGCAGAGGGCGTACAAGGGTTCCACAGAAAAGAGCATCGATGTTGAATAGTACCGACTATAAAATTTCTTAATGGCGAATAAATAGAGTCTCGAATACCGCTACTGAATTTTTTTGAGACTTTAAAATATAAAGTGTTTATAAATTGTCTCAAATCAATTGCTTCAAAGAAAATTCTTTACTTTCTGTACAGTGGCATGAGAATATAATCAGAGAAGAGGTTTTAGTTGCCTTATAAAGTTAAAATTGACTTTGAATCGGAAATTTCCATTTGCTTGTAGTTGAGATTTAATAAAACTCGGAAGTAAAAGAATTCAATTAGCAACACTCACGAAGTTTGGAATAAAATTGATCGAGTGGGTAGCGGTGCTTTCTATATATCGAAATGCCGCTCAGTTCGAATCTCAGCCAAGGCAAGTAAAATCTTAATCATAGATTAAGTAAAACATTAATCACAGAAAAATTTTTTTCTAATAGCGGTCAAACCTCGGCAAGCAATGGCGAAATTCCGAGGGTATTTGTGTCATGAAAAAGCTTCTCATAAATAACTGTAGGTCTCCATTTGTGGCACATCATAAAAAACGCATACCACAAATGGTAAGAGAAGCTCGGCCAAACACTGAGCTTTATAGTGTCAGCGCCAAATGAATAGAAAAAATTATAGCACAGCCTCATATTGACACAAAGGACAATATATTTATTATACTAACATTGAATTAGCAAAAAAAACTACATATTCAAAACTTTTAAATCGAAATTTCGATGGAATTTTTTTGAGTTATTGTTCACTTTGTTTAAAGTTAAAAAAATGGTTTATACTGTTATTGTTAGAGAATGAACGATATTTTAATTGAAATGTAATTTTGAATAAAAAGAAGAAAAATAGTTCACATATTTTAATGTGTGGTAATTTGTGAACAAAAAATGCTTAGTTAGAATCTCCAAGACCCAATGCGTGTTTAATTTGAAAGTGAAGTTAAATTATAAAATATTAATATTAAAAAAAAAAAATCGAATTACATTTTTGCACGATGTTTGTATATGCAGAGCATCACCGTCGAGAAGGAGAAACAATTGAAGGAAGTAATGAAAATCATGGGTCTCGACAATTGGCTACACTGGACTGCTTGGTTCATAAAATCGTTTATAATGTTGGCTATTTCGTCTGCGCTGATTATCGTCTTGATTAAGGTAATTTGAAAATTATATTCATTTTAATTGAACTCTCAATCACACTGCCTTGTTTTTTATTTGTAGATAAAATGGTTTGATGGCGTCGCTGTACTCACCTACAGCAACTGGTCTATTCTTCTCGTATTTATGCTCGCATACACAATATCCAGCATTTGCTTCTGTTTCATGATGGCCACATTCTTCTCAAGCGCGAGCACCGCTGCAGCTGTTACCGGCCTAGTCTGGTTCATCACGTATTTACCCCTGTCCTTTACTGTTAAAACCTATGAACAGATGTCGCTGCGTGCGAAGTTGAGTTGGTGCTTATTCTCGAATACAGCCATGGGTTTTGGCTTCAAGGAGATACTCGGCTTTGAAGGCAATGGCGAGGGCTTGCAGTGGAGCAATTTGTTTACCCCAGTTTCCGTAGATGCTAATCTCACAGTCGGCGCAATTATGCTAATGATGTTGCTCTCCTCCGTACTCTATATGATTGTCTGCTTGTATGTGGAGCAAATTATGCCGGGTGACTTTGGCGTTCCGAAGAAGTGGAACTTCCCTTTCACAGCAAGCTATTGGTGTGGCCAAAAGGATTATGCTGGAGTTGAAGATATGTCAAAAAGTTCGATTGAACGAAAAACTCCAGATGCCTTTGAGGCGGAGCCGTCAGGAAAACATGTCGGTCTGCAGGTTAAAAATTTAAAGAAACGCTTTGGCGAAAAATATGCGGTGAAGGGCTTGTCGGTGAATATGTACGAAGATGAGATCACAGTGTTGCTGGGACATAATGGCGCTGGTAAAACAACGACAATCTCAATGTTGACTGGAATGTTCCCACCAACCGCCGGCACAGCAATAGTCAATGGAAGCGATATACGCACAAATATCGAGGGTGCACGCATGTCGCTGGGCATTTGTCCACAGCACAATGTGCTATTCGATGATATGAGCGTTGCGAATCACATTGTATTTTTCAGTCGTTTAAAGGGTCTTCGTGGTGACGACATCAAAGAAGAAGTGGACAAGTACCTGAGAATGATCGAGTTAGAGGATAAAGCAAATGTCGCATCCTCGAAACTTTCGGGTGGCATGAAGCGGAAGCTATCGGTTTGCTGCGCACTTTGTGGTGGCACAAAAGTGGTGCTTTGTGACGAACCCAGCTCTGGCATGGACCCGGCAGCGAGACGTCAGTTGTGGGACTTGTTGCAGGCTGAGAAAATCGGACGTACTATACTATTGACGACGCATTTCATGGATGAGGCGGACATATTAGGCGACCGTATTGCTATAATGTGCGACGGTGAGCTAAAATGTCACGGTACATCATTCTTCTTGAAGAAGAAATACGGTTCGGGATATCATTTGATTTGTGTAAAGCGTGAAGGCTGTAATGCGAACGAAGTTACAGCATTGCTGAACAACTACATACCGGGTATACAACCTGAAGCTGATATCGGTGCTGAACTATCTTATCAGCTGCCAGATAGCTATTCAGCAAAATTCGAAGAGATGTTTGGCGATTTGGAAACGAACTCCGAGAATTTGTTGCTGGGCGGTTATGGTGTAGGCATTACGTCGATGGAAGAAGTATTCATGAAAGTTGGTGCTGAAAATTCGGGCAATGGCACAAAGAAGGAGCAAATGATCATCTTGAATGGGGGCAGTGGTTTTAACGACGAGGATATTGAATCGATGAACTGTAAGTTTTATCAAAAATCATATTCCGAAAAAAAAGATATTTTACGCTCTTTTCTCTAGCTGATAGCATGTTTTCGGAGAATACACGCTTACTACGTGGCAAGGATCTATTCTGCAATCAATGGCATGCAATGTTTCTCAAAAAGTTTATTTACACACTTCGTAAAAAAATTCTATTTCTTATACAAAACTTGTTGCCCATCTTCTTTGTGGTCATTACTATTTTGATCTCGCGCAATCAAAGTACGTTCCGTCCATTGCCAGCCATAACAATGAGCGTTACGCAATATCCAAAAACGTACACAATTCTTGAGACGGGCAGTAATGTAGCGCCAGGCTCGCTGGAAGAACGAATTGTTGCCGAGTATAAAACCATTTTTGGTGCTTATGGTCCCAATCACCAATTGCAGACTACGGGCCAACGCAATTTCACCAAATACATTTTAGATCTTGGCGAAACTGAACAAGTGCGCGTCAATTCTCGTTATGTGGCTGCAGCTACAGTGGAAAATGGTAAAATCACAGCTTGGTTGAATAATCAGCCTTTGCACACAGCTCCACTGACCGTCAATCTTGTGCACAACGCTATGGCAAAGTATGAACACATGATTTTTACTAACTAAATTTTATTATAAAACCATACTTTTTTTAAATATATTTTAGAGCTATTATTGGTCCGGAAGCATCTATAAGTGTTACAAATGCTCCACTGCCGTACTCTTTTGAAACGAAACTCGCACAACTGAACGTTGGTACAAATGTGGGCACACAGCTGGCTACGAATGTTGGCTTCTGCATGTGTTTCGTTAGTGCGTTCTATATACTCTTCCTGATCAAGGAGCGTGAAACGCGTTCGAAGTTGCTGCAGTTTGTGGGTGGCGTGCGAGTGTGGACTTTTTGGCTTACTCAAATGCTATGGGACATGACTACCTATGCTGTGACCGCACTGATAGTCATCATTGCTTTGGCTTGCTTCCAAGAAGATGGATATGCAAGCTTCGCAGATTTGAGTAAATATTTGTATAATAAGCATTATTACGTATGAATCTAGTTCAACTTAATTCTTATTTTCAGTTCGGTATTTTCTCGTGCTCGTCTTGTTCGGATTCTCAGTATTGCCATTCACCTATTTGCTTTCGTTCTTGTTCAAAGAGCCAGCAACAGGTTTTGCACAAACTTCGACTATAAATATATTTACGGGTAAGTACATTGCAATAAAATTTAATATTTATTGGATGGGCATACTATTCCGATACACTTTTTTTTATCGACTTATTAATGGGTCCTGCCATGCATATATGGCTTTCAACAGTGTTTAAACGAAAACAAAGAGGTTTTTAATTGCAAATGTTATGCGTTAAGTTCGAACGTTTAAAAAAATTAATTCGTATTGCATATACTTAAGTACATATTTGACAATTTTTGAAAAATTTCTGCTTATTTCTTAATGCCACAAGGCATTTTTGCACTACCACTAAATTGCACTACCACTGTCTATTCAGTGGTAGTTAAACAGCAAAATCCACTATCACTGAAAATTTAGTGATAGTGAAAAACAAATTGCACTACCATTAACCCTTAGACGGGCAAAACAGAAATAACAGGGATTTTGTTTTGGTATTTTTTGTTTTAGGATGACTTTAGTGCGGGGAACTCATATTTGAAAACCATTTTCCAAAATTTTCATTGGTTGGGACGCCAGGTGCAAACAATTAAAGACCGTCTGTAAACGGTCTTGCCCGACAAAGGTTAAGAAATAAACAAGGTGTATTTTAAAGGCAAACTATAAAATAAACCAGTTTTATTCCAACAAATTGTTTCATAAATACAGGTAAAAGTATACATTTTTTTTTTTAATTACTCATTCGAATGATAGGCTTTGAAGCAGTTTTTAGTACTTGAAAAACATAAATGTAGCTTACATTTTGTACAAAAAGTGTGTGTATCAGACTTCTTACAAAGTTTACACGACTTCTTTGAACCCCACTCAGGAAGATGGTTGAGCTGATCATACCTTATTTCTTCTACGGGGTGCACTGCTCGTTTACCAATAGTGTTATTGCTAAGAAGTGACTGCGATCCGCTTGATGGACGTCCAACCGTTGGTTTGTCGGTGGAAGCACACAGCGATTTTGCTAATTGTAAACGAAACTGGTATAGCGTCAAATCTTTTTCTTTTCTTTCTTCCTCTGCAAGCGATGATTTATTTCGACGGTACAGAATGAAGGCATTGGTAACAGCCATGTCTAGTAGATGATAAAATATGCGAGTCATAGTATCCATGGTTTTTATATGCAAGCCGTTTCTGCCCATATATGAATCCATGAGATCTACACCGCCCATGTGAGAGTTGTACTCACGAATGATTTGTGGGCAATCTATTTCAACGTATTCTTTCTTTTTTCTGTTATATCTATGAATTTTCGATGGCTGGATGGCAGCATTCGTTTTTGCAAATGGTTTGACACCTACATAAGTTGAGCATAGCCGAACATTTTTGGTGTCTTTCCAGAGAACCATAGTCATGTCAATTCCATACGCAGTAGCAGAAAACTCAACTGCGAAACCTCTATCTACTTTTCTCAGCTCCGTATCTGAATCGGACGGTAGCTTACAATTTGATATTCTGTTGGCTCTAATGGTACCTATAGCAAATATACCACGAGCTCGTACATGTCTAAATCCAAATTCACTCCAGTGAGCTTCTATGTTTGGATACCGAAAAATAGACATAAACATCAAAACGCCGAGATATTTTCGAACCTGCGAAGCATTAGTTATGAACTGGGTATTTATATCTATTGAACGCGCTGCTCGGTTGGTTTCCTCAACAATTATAGCTATGAGTTGATCAGTCAAAAAATAATTTAAAAACTCAATCGGGTTCTTAAGCTTTCTGACGGCATAAGGTAACCCAGAATCTCCACGGAACGCTATTTCATTTACATGCATTCTCATAGATCTTTGTCGCCATAAGATGTTTGAGAACTCAGTCGAACTCTTGTCAATGGCACCCAAGCTTGAGCCTGTAAATCCGCCTGATGATGGTATTACTTGTGGGCCAGTCGATTCGGTTGTCGGTAGCGGCGAATGAGGCCTTCTCCGTGGTTTATTCGCTTTTTTGGTGGTGGTTGCAGCCACTCCATCTGTTCTAGTTGTCGATGTATATGGAATCGGTTCTAGTGGCGAAGTTATTAATTGAGATACTGCTGCTGATGAGACATCACTAAGTGTGCTAAAATTCAACGATAGCCCAACTTCGTTGCCTACAACGCTGTTGTCCATTTCACATAAAACGTCGGCTATGATTTGGTCTTCCTCAGGTGATATCTTATCAACAACATACGCTGGGTCAGCTACACTGTCGTCATCATCTTCGTACTCAGATTCTTCATCAGACAAAAGAGTTGAGTTCATCAATTGCTCGATTTCTTCATCTGTCATTGCAGATAAATTAAATTGCTTCCTTCTATCTTCTTCTGTGAACTCATGTGGCTTTTTCGCACAATTTTTTCTTTTCTTCTGAGGTCGGAACTCTTCCATTTTCTGAAAAAAAAAATTAGAAATATATATAAACAACCTTTTTCAATTTAAAAAGCAAGTGAAAAGTGAACACCGTACATTGGTTATACGCTGACCGATTCAGCCACGGAAATGTATTTTTTCCCCTTACCAGGGCAAGACCGTACAGAGACGGTTTTCACTATATTCTTAAAATCTTCGGAAATTTATATTCCGTTGTTAAATGTCAATTAAATTATAAAAATAAGCAATATGACTACTTACCTGAAAAATTCCCAACTCGATTCGGCCACCGGAAACGACTTTTTTTAATTTTTGTAATGGGATAAATTTTCACTATAATTTTGGGGTCACTTTTCACTTTCGGTGTCACTGGAATTCACAAAATTTTCAAACTATACCGTTGAAATCGTTTTCTGATTAATATTTGTGTGTATTCAGTTAAAAACTAAAGAACTAGAGACCGATATCACACGACAACTATGCTGTTTGAGTTTAAATTCAGATAATGTAAAGACCGTCTGCAGACGGTCTTGCCCGGCAAAGGGCTAAACCTTTAGTGATAGTGAAAAACAAATTGCACTATCACTAAACCTTTAGTGAAACATGAGCTTTAACTAAATACATTTGAATTTATATTTTATGGCCGATATTAATTATCAACTAGTTTGTTGATAAAAATGTTTCTTGGTATATAGGCGGTATAATTAAACGTTGTCATTAAGCCAGTCCAACGAAATAAAACATGATTTCTTGGTGTCAAGTGCAGACTACTTGATTTGGCAGTCTCAAAATTGCACTGCGGCTCAGTAGTAATGCGATACATATGTTTGTATGAATGTTCAAATGTACACTGGCGAGCAAAAAGGAATGCATGTTTGCTTTTTTGTCCAGTAGAAATATCACAACACCTACGACATGTTAAATAATTACAAAACAATGATAAATGTTCTAAAATGTTTACGTTATATGAATTATCAAACTTTCAAAAACCTGTGGTAAAAATTGTATCATGAAAATCAATGCTAATATCTGAAAAGAGCAAATATGTACTCTGTTTTGCTCCTCACTGTAAGTACATTGAAGCGAAAGAGTAACAAAACAAAGTGGCAAAATTCTAATGAGCACTTATGCTAGCAAAGGTACATATGTATGTTACATATGTCCAAAGGCCACGTTAAGATACGTTGTTGTTTTCATATCTCCTTTAATATTTTCAAAATTGCACTTATCAGCTTTTTACGCTAAGCCGACGATATGTTAGCATGCATAAGTTAAGTGTTAGTTTGTACGTTTGTTTGTAAAATTGAACTAATGTTACTAAATGGGAGTTATTGAAATGCAATATTTAAGTGAGTACTATTTTTGGTTCAGTGCCGCACGTGTTTTTTAATAAAATATTGCAGTGTTCGAAGTGATTTAATTTATTAGTGGACAAAACTTATCTTTTAATAAAAGACCTGTAAAATGAGTGATAATGAAATAGTGAAACCTTATTGCACTTATTTTTTAGTGCACTATGCCCAACCCTGCGTATGAGTGATTGAAAGAGTAATATCTAAGTTGACTTTGCTTTTATGTAAACTTTTTATTGCGTCGTTTCATTACTGTTAAATCTGTTTAAAGATGTTCGGACGTTTCGTTTTTTTTTATAAAAAAATTATTTTTTTTTTTGGAAAATGTATTCGATGTAAGTTTTTTTTTAACTAAGGTAAAATTAAAAGTGTGCGAGACATTGGCGGCAACGGATCGGCATAAAATTGATCGGAACGTGTGGTTGTATCATTTCTTGGAGATTCTTGTGATAGAATACGCATACACGCACATCTAATATATATGTATATACATCGTTTTTGCTTAAGTGCAAATATATGCTCGTAAGTGCGTACCATCTAATTTTTGGCAAATTACTCCATTTATAACTTAGTAGCAACAAAATCTCCCTGATTAAAGTTAAATTTTTTTGTATTGATGGAGTTTATAATACAAATGTCTTTGAAAGAAAATTAGTTTAGATTAAAGCTTAGCTAATAATAATTTTCTTTCATTGCAACTAATTTTTACGATGGTTTTTAATGGATAATTTTTAGTTGATGTTTCCAACCTCACTAAGGTACGATAACCTGTACTGCGAAACAAGAATCGCTCGAAAAAAGGCTGAAAACTTATGTATATACTTACATTAAATAAAATTGCCTTGAAAAGTTGCTAAAAATCCAACCTAAGTTTTCTTAGTTCGTAAATTGCTACAAAAAATTTGTTGTCAAGAAATAACATCTTCACGGTCGAGTGAAACAAAGGTTGCAACATCCGAGAATCGCTAGTCCGCTCTTTTTCGATTTGACAGCATCTAACCATTCGATGACGTAGTAATGGTATTTTCATGCAATAATCCTCCTGCACACATTCATGCAAACATGAGTGACGAGGCGAGAAGTATGAGCGTATGATAGTTAAAAATTCATGTGAATCATTCATATTTTACGGTTCGCAAAATTGGTTGGCTTTTTTCACAGACGTGACATGAGTTCGCGTTGATGAATAAACTCGCCGTGTGAAGGCACCTAATCAACCGTTCGAGTCTTCCTCTTCTTTTTTAAAATTTCTTCTTTGCTTTCCCATTCTGAGGATACTATTGCGTCACTGATTTTTGCTCTCAGCTCGATTTTCGCAATCTTGTATTCTATCATTCTTGTTACATTTCTTTATCGTTCTAGATGCCAACCTTTTGATTGTGCAACTTTTTTCTACAATTTTTGAATCCAGATGTTGGAATCAAAATATTTTAATAGGAGTCATATATACATAATAATAATAATAATACAATAATTTGGCGCTTACACTATATAGCTCAGTGTTTGGCCGAGCTTCTCCTACCATTTGTGGCGTGCGTCTTTATATTTTACCACAAATAGAGGGATCTACTGCTTTGTGCCGACTCCGAATGGCAGATTTATTTTATGAGAAGCTTTTTCATAGCAGAAATACCATGGAGATTTGCAATTTCCTGCATAGGGTGACAGCTATCGAATAATATCGAGATTACCGAGGTAGCCACTTAGCTTGGTGATTCGTCTTAATCTGGAATCTGGTAATCTAGTGAAGTTGATCAGATTTAGTCCATTTATGCGAGATAGAGTATGAGCTACTTTCTAGTGACAGCCTTAACAGTTGCTGGAAGATCTTTTGTACGTTTCACCTTTACCCATTTGTCGCATTATTTGTATGGCGGTAGATGTAAGCTAATATATTTTCTTCCTAGCTGTCATTTCTTCATTCACTCTTATATGTTTAAGAATGTTTTATGATTTGTTGATTATTTCTGACGTTGAAGATTTTGCGCATAAATTTGTAAAAAAGCATTAGATATTATTGTAATAGATCATTTATAAATACGTAATTACCATTTTTAATACAAATATTTGTACATTAATTTTTGCAGGCGTCGCGCTTTTCGTAGTTGTTGTCATTATGTCCTTCGAAGCCTTCGATACAAAGAATGTGGCTGATGGTTTGCAGTGGCTATTCAGAATATTTCCACACTTCTCGCTTTCAATGAGCTGGAATAAACTTTATGTTAATTGGGCTACACGAAATACCTGCAATAGTGAAGTTCTTCAGGTATTGCCCGACAAATTGCGTTGCGCTCTTTTGCCAAAATGTTGCTGTAAGTTATTGAAATCAGTTGAATTTAATGCACATATATTAATTGCCAATTTTTTTTTTATAGCCACAATACCTTATTTTGCATACGCGGAACCAGGTATTCTTCTAGAGACCTTATATTTGGTCGGCACCGGCGTGATATTCTTCCTTATAATCGTTATTCGTGAATATGGCATAATTAATGAAATTATATATATGATCAGAAGGAGAGCATTGTAAGAAAATATGCTTTAGATATTTTAAAGCGAATTTCATGCAAGACTTTTATTTTCAGTAAGCCACCACCACCACCTGAGGACGGTTACTTCGATGATGATGTTGAGAATGAGAAGAATCGCATATTGAAAATGACCAACGATCAATTAACCAATCAGAATTTGGTGCTAAATGGTGTTACTAAGTATTACGGCAAATTTCTGGCAGTCAACCAGGTCTCACTGTGTGTCAAACAGTATGTATCAACGAAATTGTAGTTCTCATTAGTTTTGTTAGAACGACTTTTACATTGTTTAAAATTGTACCTACTAATATTTTAGAAGCGAGTGTTTTGGCCTTTTGGGCGTAAATGGTGCCGGCAAGACGTCTACATTTAAGATGATGACTGGCGACGAACGCATTACCTACGGCTCGGCTTATATAAAGGGCATGTCGCTGGAATCTGAAATGAGTCAAATTTACCAGGACATTGGTTACTGTCCACAATTCGATGCATTACTAGATGATCTAACCGGACGCGAGACACTACACATTTTCTGCCTTTTGCGTGGCGTACAACGTAAGCGTATAAGTCGCATCATCGATGATTTGGCGAAATCTTTTGGTTTCACCAAGCACTTGGATAAGCCAACGAAGACGTATAGTGGTGGCAACAAACGTAAATTGAGTACAGCGATCGCTGTTATCGGCAGTCCTAGTGTCATATATCTAGATGAACCAACAACGGGCATGGATCCAGCTGCACGGCGTCAACTTTGGAATATGGTTTGTCGTATACGCGACTCAGGCAAATCTATTGTGCTAACATCGCACAGTATGGAGGAGTGTGAGGCTCTATGTACGCGTTTGGCGATTATGGTGAATGGTGAATTCAAGTGTATTGGATCTACACAGCATTTGAAAAATAAATTTTCGAAGGGATTGATCTTAAAGATTAAGGTGAGACGTGCGACAGATCCAATAAGATTTTCAGCAAGAAGGTATGATGCACAAATTTCGGTTATCTGGTATTGTTTTAATTTGTAATACCTGTTATATAGTTCAAGAAGCGGTCGCACCGATCTTTCGGTTACAAGCATGAAAATGCAACAGGACATTAGTACGGTGAAGGAGTTTGTCGAGCAAAAGTTCCAACAGGCAATGCTGCAGTAAGTATTTTAAACTTGACATCACGCTTAAATATGTACATACATACACATTAGATGGGTAAGAAAAGGACCTTGTTGTTTGAACGTCATCTGGTCGATGATACAGCGGAATGCATTAATTAGAAAATCCCAATAATTCGTAAGAATTGCTGCATGGATGTTCGAATCGTAGATCGAGTTTGAGGAGATTATTTATTTAAATGAATTCGAATCATTTATACACCACTTCTTACCAAGGGGATTTAGTGGGGCGCCTTATTACATTTACCAAAAACGCCCCAGTAGATAATTTCAGGAGCAGCTAAAAAAACGTCTAAAGGGCCTTCTGGAAATTCAAGAGGCCTTCTCTTCTACATTCCTCTTTTATTTCTTTTTTGAATGGAGTGGCAAAAACTGAAGGTCTTCTACTTTCGCTAGCCTTAGAAGGGCTTTTGCAAGACGTATTTTAAAAGGTCTTTTACTTCAAAAGGCCTTTTATTGGATGTGTTTTATAAGGCATTTGCAAGCAGTTTAGAAGATCCATAAAAACAAAAAAAAAATCATACAATTTTTCAGTTTTGTGGTACCCAAACATATTTACTGCAACATAAAATAGATATTTACACAAATTCAGTTTTAATTTTAAGGCTTATGTAAATAAATTATTATTATGAGTCTAGTAATTTATCAAACCTTCAAAATCGCGGATGTAATATGGCGGACCGAAAATTAAAAAAAAATTGGTAAATTTTTTGAGAGTTTTCTGAGTCGCTGATAACAAATCATGTATGTCGAATGATGTGTTGTGATTGGGTATATGCATGATTCAATTAATAAAGGTTTGCTCCCAAGCAAAAGCTTGCAATTAAGAAGTTTGGAGAAAGGGCAAAAATAAAATCCCTTTGTAAAAGTGTTAGAAAAAATAGAAGTTTCGCTAGCATGAAGCGTTTTTATATAACGAAAATATATATACATACATTATCCAAAATACGTTTTTAATCTTATATTAAAAAGAACAAAGAACAGAGAAAGCAATGTTTTCAAAAAAAGCTTCTTGACCTCTGAGCTGGCAGTAACGTGCCCTCAACACGCAATCGGATTTTCCAATTTTTTTAAATTAAATTCTCCTTAAATTTACCCGGTTTTGGTTGAAACATCGACGTATTTGGAATAATTGTTATTTATTTCATTCCAATCACAAGTAATTTAAATAGCAACAGGAAAAGCATCTAGGATACAAAATCCGCTGAAGAGAAATGTAGCGAGCAAATTTTTGAAGGGGCCACAATTCGACACCGCAAGATTCAGACCATTTTTTTTTTCTTTTTAAAAGGACATTTGTTCTTGTTTTCAATTTATTATATTATGGACTAAAATGAAGTTATTGAAAAAGTTGCACGCAGCCAGAAAAAGAAATGCCAGACAATCAGGGCCGCCAAGAGAAAAACCGAGCCCAGGGATTATTTCGCGTCCCCCCACCCCCCTTTTAATTTGATTTAATACGGTTCGTCGCGACAGTTGTAGAACACAAAATATTTCAAACTGAGCCGTCCCTCGTTTACAGAAGTTCATACATTCAGTTGTACGCGATTTATCTAAATTTTCATTGAGAAACTCTTACAAACAGTTTGTACAGACAACAGATTGAGTTCTTAAAATCCGCTAAGTAAATTTTTTTTTCGTCCAAAATTAAAAGTAAAAAAAAAACATTCAACAACCAGCTTAGGCACGACAATAGCAGCGAGAGAAAGATTTCACATTTTAACTTCTGTTGTCACTTGATAATAGTTAAAAAAAAAATAAGCATATTAGATAACTGTTTATTTCAGTTAACTTCATAATCAAGAATGTTTAAACGTCTTTTGATAATATATTTATGTATATGTATGTGCATCCGTGGGTGTTAGAGTTTAAATTTTTACAAAAGTGGTAACAGTAACAATAGCTTCAAATCGAAATTAACCAGCCATCTTCTAAAGCATAGAGTTTATTCGATTTCATTCTTAGCTTAAAAAGTATCTATAACTTCCATATATGTATGTAAATGCTTTTATATAAATTTTTAAATAAACATAATATAATTGTTTTCTTCTTTGCATTATAGGGAGGAATACCAGGGCATTCTCACATTCTACATTCCACTTTCGAGCATCAAGTGGTCGAGCATATTTGGATTAATGGAAAAGAATCGCGATATTCTAAATATTGAAGACTACTCCATTAGTCAGACAACGCTGGAGGAAATATTCTTGGAGTTTGCGAAGTACCAGCGTGAAGATCCACGCACGCTTAAGTGAGCAACACACTTTCTAATTTTGTAGTTGATAAATATGTGTGGATTTGTGTCTAAAATCGTAGTGACACTCTTAACATTTTCTCCTTACTTAAATTAATGTTTATTCACTAATAACTGTACCCTGTAGAACGTGCAGTGGCACTTAATTGGCATACATACATACACATACATATGTACATAACTGAGCGCATGCATATGTAATTACATACGAGTACATACGAATGTGCCTTTGCATGTACATACAAATTAAAAACGAGAATCCCTAAAATTAACAAAAATACTAACCACCCCAATATTGGCTGAATTGATTTGCATGAATACTGGTAGTTGCATGCATACATACATACATATGTACATACGTTCCTGTAAATAGCGGTATACTCGTATACATACATACATATATATCTTAGAAGTATATTTGCATGTGTATTTAAGTTTTCTTTCTCTATAAGCATAAATATTTGTAATAAAAATGTGTGTTCTTTTCAACAATTACTTTGCGTTAAAAAGTATTAAGAAAAAGCGCTGCACTTGCTGCCCAAAGTGACAGTTAAAGCCGGGTTGCATGTCGGGAACGAAAGAATGCAAGCAACAATACGAAGTTCAAGCAACGGAACAAGAGCTGCACGAAATAACGACAATGCCAATGGGAACCAAAGGAGTGCCAGTTTAAGAAAAAATAAAAAAAATAAAAATTTACAAAAGCATATGTACTCACTTGCATAAAAATTACCAAATCAAGCGCTTATTGTATGCTGCTAGTATTAGCGAAGAGTAGTTGATATGCAATCAGATTTAAAAAGGTGCGACATACATATGTACATTTTAATTATATGCGTAATTAAAGTGCATAAATTAACTAAAAAAACAAACTTAACGTGCCTCTAAGTACATACATACGAGTATATACAAACATACAAATATGTACACATACACACTTACACACTTACACATCCATACTTACTAGCTAATACATACATATGTACTCTAATTAAAAATACACATTTTTGTTTTTGCCTACGTGTGTATGAACGAAAAGAAAAGTCTCAAACATGTCTTTTTGACGAAACTTAGCTTATACAAGATTGTTATACATGCATACATACATACATATGTTCGACTATTTGTGTATATGTGTGTGTGCACGCAAATAAATGTGAACATAAGCGAATTAATTTTATGTGATTAATATGCTTTCAATTTAAGTGAAATTAAAAATAACAAATATTAAATTATTTCATCAATTTTACATACGAGTATGTACATACGAGTATAATGTAAATTAGTTTTAACTTTAATCTTGAAATGAGTAGGGGAATGTCGTCAAGGTAGGGCCCTTTTTTGACTATTGCCTAGAACTTTCGTTCGGGAATGAGTTTAGGCGATTCTAGCACATTGTTTGACAGGCCCGATGATGACATACATTTTTTTATGCATAGTGGATTTATGTATATGAAAAAAAATGTAGTTATGCCATGGTACAATAAACATGTAATGTAATGTTAGCAGCTGATTGGAGTTTTTTCTAATAAGTGACCCATATTTTGGAAAACATATGTACATACATACTCAAAAAGGAGACATTGTGTACTAAAAGACGGGAAAAGGTCGGATCTTGCTTTTCATATCCAATTGGAACAGAACTTAGGCAAGCCGCTTTCTGCAAACCATGTTTTGCATATTTGAAGGTATACCACGAGAGTCTTTTTTCCTAATTTTGTGACCAAGAGCAATGTTTCCTGAGGATCCGTTGTAGTATGATGCGTCTTGCACTGTTTGCGTTAAAAAAAAAAATGTATTTTCAAGCAAAATGTAGAATCACGTACATTTTATTTACATTTAGAATTAACAAACTCCTTAAATTTGATATATCTATTTTGAAGGGTGATGAACCACAACAAATCAAAAAATATACCCCAGGGTTCCTTTTTCTTTAATGCTGCTACCTGTTGAATGTGCCTGGAATAACTCCATCTGTTAAAAAAAAAAATTTTTGTAGTCAAGGTTGGATCCTCTATGAAAATTTGCGAAATAAATTCTGAAATTATTTCCAATGACTAAATATCCAGCTTATTTCTATTTTTATTCTTTCTTACATAAATATTGTAAAATACATCAGTCAGAATCACAATTCGGGCAGATAAATTAGCTTTTTGTGCACTTCTCTCTTGCATTCGATGCATGCAACAGAGTTGTTGCGATTCAAATGTTGATGCATCGCTTTTAAATGCAGAAGTCCTCAACCTCGTTTAGCCGGTGTTTAAGTGGCATGCTTCCTTGTGATTAATGCGGGGCGTCTTTGAAGCATTTCGCTTATCTTGCTTCTCGTGCAATGTTTCTAAGCTTTCTGGCGAAGTCAAAACTGTGCTTTTCATTGGGCGCCGTCCGCGATTGGATCTTAACCTTGGTGTTCTAACCTTGATTAAAAAAAAGGTTGACTACACAAAAGGTCCAACCTAGACGACATGCGCCATTACCGAACCGCGTCTTACTACGAGTTCACTGCTTAAAATATTTGATATATTCCTTGGTAATTCGTAAGATGGTTACCACATAATACACATACATATATACTTATATTGACGATTGCATGTTTTCTCTCGAAATTCTAAGTCAGCTATTACGGATGATTTGTTACTTCTGCAACTGTACGCGCATTACTTTTCATGAACACACTTCGATATACATATGTAAGTTATGTTCTGCAACGTTTGCATTCGGCAATAGTCAAGTTTCGCCATGCTAGTGCATAAATATTAAAAAACTGCAGAGGTCCAACCTCGACGACATTCCCCATCTTTAGTTTTGGAATTAATTAATTTATGGCATTGAAACCGAACGTTTTTAGCTTTAATTATAAAAGTATTAAATTTTTTTGGTACTAGCTGCTTACCAAATGTATTTTGTTTATACATATGTATGTACGTACATAAATGTATATTGTAAGTGATTGAATTTATATGAAGCTTTATAACTAATTACAAAAATAAAAATATCCATTAATAGCAAAAGCTTATAGCTTTAAATGTACAATGTATAAAACTATGATTTAACACAAACATTAACTATTTTGCAACATCTTTTTACAAATGTACCTAAGGTCAGTCATTGATACTTCTATTTAACAATCATATGTTATATATTTACCATAAATGAAGTGCAAACAAAGTTTGTATAAATTTGAACACGAAAGAAACTATGTATGTGATGTTCTTACTACGATTATATGAAATAAAATTATAATTTTAAAATTCTCAAATTACTTTGTCGATTTATATTCAACGTTTTAGGAATAATTGTCATTTAAGGGGGTCCTCTACTCCCAAGGCCTGAAATCGAGCGGCTTTGTTGGAAATATTTTATTTTTTATTTTTATAAGCTTATATAATGTTAATTACAAATATATAAACTAAAACCTGTTATGCAGCGCTAGCAACAGAGGCTATCCGCTGTCCGGCAATCGTCACAAGGGTCTATATCCTTCTAAGTAGGTCAGCGTCTTTAAGGAATTTATATATTTTCCTTATGTTATCTTCAGTTGGATTCATAAGAAGTAAGACGGGATCAGTAGCAGCGAAGTTGAGTTGTCTCTCAGCATCAAGTCCTGGACAATAAGTAATTAGATGAAGAACTGATGGATATGTATCACAGAATGGACAACGGTTGATTTGGCCTCTCTCGAGAAGGTGCGCATGCGTGACTATCGTGTGAGCTATTCGGATACGTATAAATGGCGTGATTATGTTTGCGGGGATAGATGAAGGATAATGAGGTTTGATCCTTGATGGGTTTATCCCTGGCGTACTGATTATTGTAGTTTATCCAGTCAAGAGCCAGTTTGGTGCATCTATTTTGATGTATTAGGCGATATACGTCGCTTTTGATAAGGAAGCTGGAGGTTGACGTAGGAATGGATGTAATTTCTTTGGCTAATTTATCCGCATAAGTGTTTCCATCAATGCCAGTATGGCTGGGTACACACATTATCTTAAGTTTGTTGGGAAATGAAATGAGACGGTCTCTTATGCAGCTGATAATGTTGATGGAGTTGTTGCAATTATGTATGGCTTGAAAACAGGACAGGCTATCTGTGCATATTACGTATTTACCAGCATTTTTAACAGCGTTTTCAATTGCCTGAAAAATTGCAGTAGCTTCAGCAGTAAAGATGGAACAGAATGGAAAAAGTAAGCCGTACGAAATTGGTTCATTTTTTTTCGCCTACGACGGCAAAAGATGTATTTAACGCCTTTGAACCATCGGTAAAGACGAATCGCCAGTTATTGCTCTTAAGTCGCGTCATTGATTCCAGAAACATAGAATTGTATACCTCTTTTGGTGTGCTACATTTGGGGAGGCGTGCTAGGTCGTCTACAAAAGATGCTACAGAAGCCAACCAGGGAGGATGATGAATTTTACATGTTTTAGTTGCTTTTAGTGGTAGTTCATTTAATTTCGCAAATATCGCGCATTTGTATATATGTAGATGATTGAACTTTCGGACGCCTGATGTTGGGAAAGCTCGAAGAGACCTTCTAATTGCAGTGTGATATGGAGCAGCGAGCATTTTTAAATTATTATTTGCATGATGACTGTAGATTTCAAGACCATAGTTGATGACAGAGAGGATAATAGCCCTTACAACGTTTAACAGTTAAGCCGGACCTATGTGCGAACGCTTACATGACAGGTACTTAACAATATTTGAGTTAATAATGAGTCTATTTGTAAGATATTGACAATGTTGCTTAAAAGAATATTTACTATCTAATACAATTCCAAGAAACTTAATAGTATTTGAACATAAAATATTTACATACATTGTTGAATGTGAATAATGGAAAAGAACAATTATGCTTTCTACAAATATGAAGTAATTTAGACTTAGAATAAGAAATTGAAGTGCCTGAAGAACGAGACCACGAGGATAAGATGTAAAGGATTTCCTTGAAATTAGAAGCTGCTAGGGAAAGATCAGAAGATTTAGAAAAAATAATAATATCATCAGCATAGATTTGATGTCGGATATTGGGAAAGTTAGATAGGGTGGAGCTTATTTCATCAAACGCTATGGTAAAAAGTATTACAGAAAGGGGAGATCCCTGGGGAGTGCCGTTTTCAAGAGGTAAAGTAGGGGAAGAAATATCCGAAATAAGGACTGTGATTTTACGCCTGGAAAGAAAAGATTTAACAAAATTAAAAATGCGAGGGCCAACCTTCCATTTTATAAGTTGCCTTAGAACAATATGTATACCAATTCGGTCGAATGCCTTCTCAAAATCAAGTGAAAGAAGCGATACATGATTTTTATTGGATAAAGCGTCAGATATAAAATAATCAAGGTTTAGAAGGGCATCGATGGTGCTTTGGCCTTTTTTGAATGCTACTTGATTAGGGTGTATCAGCTTATTAAAATGAAGGTACCAAGAGAGTCTGGAAGCAATCATTTTCTCCAAAAGTTTGCTTAAGCAAGGAAGTAGCGAGATCGGGCGATAGCTGGTAACTTCAAAAGCTGGCTTACCAGGTTTTAAAATAGGAACGATGGCGCTTGTTTTCCAAATTTGAGGAAAAACGCCAGTATGAAAAATATTGTTGTAGTGGAAAGTGAGACGGGAGAGGATAGGAGAAGGAAGGTGCTTTATTATGGGGTAGGATATTTTATGAGTCCCTGGTGTCTTACCTTTCACCGCGGAGAGTGCCATTTGAAGTTCAACAAATGAGATATCAGAGTCAAGCCATTTAGCCGAAGAGGATAATTGACTAGAAGGAAGGTGAGAAAGAGAGAGTAAAGAACGTTTGTTTGCAATAAATTCAGAATGGAAATTGGAATCAGATGAACAGTTAGAGAAATGGTTGGCTAACTCTAAGGCTATATCGCGGGGATATAGTAGGCTGCCTTGAGGGGTGTTGAGGGAAGAAATGGGGGAGAAAGAGGGTAATCCAGAAAGTTTTTTTAAGTTGGCCCAAATTTTTTTGGGGTCAGAGGAGGAGTTAATTGTACTAGTAAATTTCTGGAAAGAGTTGGTTTTGGCTAATTTGGCTTCTCTTCTGAAAAGAGCGTTCGCTTTTTTGTAGGCAATGAGATTAAACTGGGAGCGACAACGTTTAAATTGCTGCCATGCTTGTTGTTTTTGCGTCCTAAGTGCCGAAAGTTTGCTGTTTCACCACAGAGGGGAAGGTTTTCGAGGTTTAGCTGATGATTGCGGAATATATTTGTTTGAGGTTTCCTGGTTTATATTAGATGAAGAAGGAAAATAATCAGAGTAGAGGAGACAGTATTCTTGAAATTTGTTCCAGTCAGCCAAGTCTGTTTTAAAAAATATTCTTGGTTTAAAAAGGGGTGAGGTATGGGAGGAAGAAATTTTAACTAGGATAGGAAAATTGTCGCTGCCATGTAGATCATCTATGCGGTGCCATTCGGTTTTGGGGAAGAGGGAGGAGGAGCAAAGGGATATGTCAATATTCGTAAAGGTAGAGTGTGTTGAAAAATGAGTAGGAGAACCGTCATTAAGAACAACGCAGTTAGAGCCAAGAATAGCATCTTCAATCATTCGGCCTTTAGGATTAACAGAGGCAGATCCCCAAAGGGGACTCCAGGCGTTAAAGTCTCCAGCCAATAAAAAAGGTGTAGAGCCTGTGGGAATGAGATCAGAAATGTCAGATAAACTAAAAGTTTGATTGGGAGGGGTATAAGCGCAGGTGATAACAATTTTCTCTGGGGAAAGAATTTCTATGGATAATGAGGAAATACTTGAGGGGGATAAGGGAAGAATGATATGAGGCACATTTCGTTTGACTAGGATTGCAATCCCTTGTTTGCTGGTAGCATTGAAGGGGAGGCTATGGAAATGACCAATATAAGCTTTAGGGATATAGGATGAAATGTTGTAAGCCAGGTGTGTTTCATTTAATAATATTACTGAGGGATTAAGATTCTTAATTAATAGTTCAAGTTCAATATAATTTTTTAAGTAACCATTTATATTCCATTGAAGTATGGATAGCATGTATATTAACGAGAAAATAAATATTATGAAAGTAATTATGTATGTAATTATGTAAGTATTTATTGTTCCATTGATAAGGGAAGTGGAGGGGTAATGGGAAGAGAAGGGGGGATGGGGTTATTGGTAAGTGGAGAAATAGCGTATTCGAGTTCTGAGAGGGAAGAGTTGTGTGGAGATAGCGAAGAATTTAGTGAAAGTGGAGAAAAAGGAGGGGAGGGGGAAGAGTTTGAGGAAAGAGAGGGGATAGGACTATTCTTAGAAATTTCAGGTTGTTCTGTGTAGGGTTGCGGATAATTATTGGTTAATTGGTTGGAAGTATTAGACGTTGTAGCGTTATTTTTTGGATATGATTTTTTTGTTGTAACGGTATTTTCTATGTTAGCGGATTTTTTTGAGTTTGTAATGATATCTTTGTTGGAAGATGTTTTGGCCACATTGGCAAAAGAAAAAGGGGAAGGGGTACTAGGCAACTGGTTTTTATAAAAATTAATTGCTTCGCGCATGGAACATTTCTGTATCGTTTTTATTTTTAGTATTTCTTTGGATTGATTGAATTTTGGGCAGATATTTGAGGTTGCTGGATGATCTCCTGCGCAGTTAGCGCAGTGCACTCTAGTGCATTCGCCGGGAGAAGCGTGGTTAGGGGGAAGATTGCAAATAGCGCAAGAAGGATTATTGTTACAGCGTTTGGCTGTATGTCCTAGCAGCTGACAATTTCGACAACGCATGGGGTTTGGGTAATAGGGCCGAATATCTAAAGTTCTTCAGGGGACTTCAATGCGATTAGGTAATGTATATTTATCAAATGTAAGTAATATAGCACCGGTGCAAACGCGATTTCCGTTAACCAATTTCGTAAACTTGTGGATTGCTGAGACACCTTGATCTTTAAGACCGTCAATAATTTCGTTTTCAGGTAGTTGACAAATGAAAGGCGCGAATATCGTACCCTTTACAGAATTGAGCGTGCTGTGAAGACTTACTTCAACTGCACCTGCACCAGGGAGATGATTTGTTGATAAAAATTTGTCCGCAATTTTTTGGTTTTTAACTAGTAGCAGCAGGCTGCCATCACAAAGTGATGTGATATTGTTAACGTCTTTATTAATGTTTTGAATACCTTTGTAAACAGCAAAGCAAGATATAGTTCATATTGTTTTGTTAGGGTCCTGAGACTTGATAAATAGGTATTTTGGGTCATCCTTCTTTGTAACTGGAAGTTCCGGAAAGATATCCAGCGTTGTGCGTTCCGTTTTTTTCCTTTTTTTTGCCAGACTCCGGGGATAATAGGGCAAACCTATTATCTCCCAGCTCGTTCGCCCCAGGGGGCATTGCGAAAAAAAGATACTTCTTTTGTATGAAATAAATTTGTATTTGACTTATACAGGTGAATATAGAAAACGAGGAAAAATTTAAATAGATAGCTTTATGCGTACAAGTGCAAAGCTAGGTTACGTTGCGCGAATCAGTTAATTGCGAACCGTTAGTTAGCGAAGAAGTGTACACAAGATCAAGCGAGAAAGAAAAGCGGCCGGACGGTTTGACAACTTGGCTGCGAATGTTGTTGGAAATAAATTGCGAAGGATCTACTGAATGGATTTCAGTTGTTTTTTCATTTTAAAGGTACATGTTTTGACCTGAAAATTTTTGTATTGAATACCAAAAAAAAACAACATTGTCGTCCTTGAAACGCCATTGACTAAATTTATCCCGCTTAAGTAAAATTCTGGGCAGTTGGTAATAAGTAATCAGAAATTAATAATTCTTTATAATCACAGTTACGTTGGCTATGTTTTCCCAAAACAGAATTTTTATATTTTGCAAATTGTAAATTTATGCAACGTTTTGTGAAAATTTTTAATTTTCACGTAATTTTTGGACATATTAGAGACTCTAAAAATAGAAAAAAATAAAATATTGCAAATCGTACTCGGGAAAACATAGCGGCATATTCATTTAATAATTCAATAAAAAAATTTTGAAATCGGACCAATACTTTTATGAAAAGTCTTACTCGGCAGCCTCTCTGTGGCGTATTCTTGGATACATATAAAATAAAATTAAATAAAAAAAAATCGATTTTTGAAACCGCGAGAGTGGAGGACCACCTTAAGCTACAAACGATAATACGCGTTGGTACTCGACAGTCGACAAACTAATTGGTATCATGTCACCCAACTAAATCGTCACCTTGCAACTTATCCCCTCATAGAAGGGGAGCACACGATTCCAAATCGATACCAGTGGCGCATCTAGGATTTGGAATCGGGAGGGGCTGGAGTGAGAAATTTAAAATCGGCTATTCAGTTTATCGTAGTCGATTAATTAAAATTCGTACAAAAAATTTAAGTAATCAACTATGATTGAATATTAAAATTAGAATTTATACACATGAAAATAGACGTCAATCTCTCGTGAACTTTGCTAAAAATAATCTCATTGCTATTCGTCAGACTCATCGTCCACCTCCCAATTCAAAGTTTCAAGACGTCAAGGTTTGAGCTGAAATTTCAGTATCCTTATTAGCATTGCTTAATGCCAAACCATTTAGTCGATCATCTGTATAGCAGTAACTCTTAAGACTTTTCAGCAATGAAAAAGTTCGCTCCGCTCTGGCTGAAGTCACAGGAATATTGGCAAACAACTGCAACAGTATAGAAATGTTTGGAAAAATGAACGACATTTTTTTGATTCTAAAATTTGCAAGACGTCAATTACCGTTTCAGCTGTTTAAAAACCGTCTTTTTTGCAATACTGATGTCATAGAAGAATTTCAGAGTTCAGTTCTGTTTTACTGCGACATGTTAAATCATTGTCGTAAATTTGAGTGTGAGTCACAATTTCACCGATCAAATGTTTAGTTTGATGTGCTGGAATGAGTCCCTCTAAAGGCACAATTTTCAAAAAACTCCCCCCTAAATCTCGAATTAAGAGAAGTGATAATGTGTTCTAGGTAGGAGTAGTACATCGTAGATCTGTCAAAGGGACAATAATAAATTAGTAAATAATTTCTTTACGTAACAACTTATTCTCATTTTTGATTATACATAAATATATAATACCCTATTTACATAAAATAACGATTTTTCTTGTCGGGGTAAAATGATTGATTTATGTGTGTACGCATTTTTACACCACATAAGTGTGTCAAACTAAGGTAAATAATTGATTCATAAAGTTGAAAAATACATGACAAAGTGTAGAGAGAACTTTTGTTATATCATTATTCAAGTTTATAAGAAAAATCAACATCATTGTACGTTAGCTCGATTCGTCTTCTTCTTCTGTCATTGGCTCGATAACCGCTTATACGATTTTGGCCAAGCTTAGCATAGCACGCCAGTTATTTCTCGCTTTCGCTAACTGGCGCCAGTTGGTAATACCAAGGGTACCCAAGTCCCTTACCGCCTGGCCTTTCCAACGATTCGTCTGCCTGCCACATAATCGAGGAATTTTAATTTCAACATCCATCTCACTGGCTACTTTCTTGGTCTCTTCGAATATTTCACAAAAAGAAGCCTCATCTCTCCTCGTGTGAAGAAAAAACTCAACAATAACAGCAATATGATTGCAGGCTGATGATGGATTCAAGTTAGGTTGTTGCAAGATCTTACTGAGATTTACAATTGGAGCATTGGCAGTATTAACAATGTGCAGAGAGATTAAAAATGCTGGTTTTTCTATAGCGCTCAGAAGTTGTGACGCTTTTGAAGAAGTTTTAATATCCTTATTATATCGAAGATGTCCAAAAAATTCGAATGTATACGGCAGCAATTCAAGAAAACTGTGAACGGATTCGTGCCTTTCAACCCAACGAGTAGCGCAGAATTTTTTCAAGCGTGATTTTTTTGCCTCAGGCGCATTACTCTTTATATTCATTTGCTTATAGGGACAGCTGTAAAAATATTTTGTAGTCCCATAACTGGTTTACTGTTAGACTTAAATACATATATAATTCGATTGACAAAAAAAAGTCCGAGCTACAGCTCCTGTAGCCCAGCCCCTAGATCCGCCACTGATCGATACTTATTCTGGGACATATTCATTTTGTAAATTAAATTATAAAAAGTAAGAAAGGTACTGTGACGTACATTGTATGTCGTTCATCGGTGTGTAAAAGATATACAAGCTTCCAAAAAATAAAAAAAGTCAAATGAGTTTAGTCCAGTACGTCAAATATTGTTTGAAAAAATGTGTTCTTGAGGACGTAGGAATGTTAAAATTTTTGTTTGAATGGTTAAGATGGAAAATTGAGGGAAAAAATAATCGTACGCCTCAGGTATGTTAAATGAGCCCGAATGAAGCTTCAATTTATTAATCTGACAATTCAGATGCGACGCAGATTCTGGTGATCGCGCTGTTTCATAATCTGATGATGAAAATATTTGTTACTCGTAACATTTATTAGGTACGTTCGTTTATAATCTCCAACAGAAAATATCCAGCATCAAAATTCAGGAGAAATGTCTTATGTTTTCTCACAATAGAAAAATATCCAAAATAGTACACAAACGCAAAATTTGCAGAAACTTGCAAGTTCAACAAACAGCTGATTTAATTCTTGTCCACAGGGACGGATACAGGGGAGGGGTTCTGGATGGACCCCCCAACAAAATATCGGTGGTCTCAGAAAATTTCAACCGTGTTTTCAAATTCATAGCACACACAAAAACTCACTCTAGGCAAAAACATTAAAAATTATTACCCAGTAACTGGAATACAAATGGAGTGCCTTATTCAAATAGAATTTTATTGATTTTGTTGTTAATTCTCAGTTTAAGACAATTAATTACAATATTATTTTTTTATTATATTTGATTATCTTTAACTGAGTGGTGCATACGAGTATGACTCAATTAAATAAAATATAAATATCGCTATTCTAATGCCCTTAACTGGCGTCTATTTTAGTCGTTACAAGCTAACCTAATATTCACGCAAGCACGCAAGATTTTTAACCACGTCCACCCGAAATTTGCCGTGCGTCTACTTTACAGAATTGCCGGGCTGTCAAATTCGTTTGAAAACAATACTCGTATAAGGTGGAAGTTTTCAGTGTTGTTCAATTTATTTATATGGTTTAAAGATTAGCTTTACCTTACTCGTATGTTACATATTAATTTTTATTTGAACATTAAATATTAGTAGTGTTCTCAAAGTCAATAGTTTGTAACAATTGTTCTTGTACGCAAAAACTTGCAAGAAACTTGCAAAGTAGGGGAAATCAAGAGAGCGAATTGACATTTAATTTTGAGGGGAAGTTGATAATTTTTACTGGACATATTTTTGCCAGTAAAAACTTGCAAGTAGGATCAAAAGCAGCTGATTGCAATTTGGATAAATACGAAATTTTTGTTTAAAAATTTTAAAGGCTAAAATTATAAAATGCGGGCATCAAACATGCAAGAAGCAAGTACAAGTTCCTTTAGTTGAGCTTCGTTAGTGGAATGTTTCAGGAAAACACTAATGCAACGTTTTTCATTTTGTATATTTGGATGCGGACAAAAATTCAGTCAGCTGTTCGTCAAACTTGCAAGTTTTTACTGCTTTTGCGTTCTTGTACTTTTTGGTATATTTTTCGCTCTGAGAGCGAATGTTGTCAAATTCTAAGAAATTTCTTTACTGGATAATTCTTACTGGGGAAGTACGAGTACAGACCTATTATCTTAATTTATATGAAGAGCTTCAACACAGGAACTTCTTAACAAGTTTGGCAATTGATTTGTTTCCTCTTCCTCTTCCTCACCCTCAACGGTGGGATAAACGTCAAATTGAAATGTCACGCAAAATGAAAATTGGAAATTGAGTTAGCTTTTGGCGCACGCCGTTCAATTTCAGTTGCTCCCATACACGTTGTATGAGCATGAGACATTTTTGACAGAAAATTGCCGGAGTGCGTGAATATTAGGTTAGGCTGTTATACAAAAAGTCGTCGATAAAATCCATGAATGATATTTGATGACCGGAGAATGAAAGTGCGTGAGGTGACTGAGGATGGAGGCATCTTAACTGAGCATCCGCACACATTTTATACAAGTATTTAGATATGAAAAAGTTGTTCGCCGTCCCTGCTTGTCCACATCCAAATATGCAAAATGGAAAACATTGCATTAGTGTTTTCTTGAAACATTCTACAAAGGAAACTTATCCAAATTAAAAATTACTTCCTTCTTGTATGTTGCACACTTATATTTTATATTTTATAATTTTTATTTTTTAAATTCTTAAACAAAATCTACTAATTTGTTCAAATTGCAATAATTATCCGTACGCGAACTTACCTATTATTTTAATCATCATTCATGATTCAATTATACAAGGCTGGATAACTAGGCAGTTGTCTCACTCTTGCACGCTGCCTTAAGGTAGCCTGTGTTGTTCTCTTTTAATTAACTGTTGCCTTTTTGTAGTTTTTAAATTATTGCAGAATGCCTTATATTAAATAGTAGAATTGTATGTTTTCCAGTGGCCTTGCTTATCTAGCAGCGAGCAGGAATTGAAATTTTTTTTTGCATGTATGAAATTGATTGGTCATTGGTTCGATTCCCGGTCAGGTCAGATCATTTTGTTTGATATTTTTTTTTTTTTTTCAAAGAAAGCATTTTATGTTTTTAAACTTTTTACTGAATATATTTTATATAAAATAACATAAAATTAAAAAAAAAAAATTTATAAAAATAATAACAACCATAAAATTATACAGTTAAAATATCGAATAGAATAACAATTATTAGTATTTTGACTAACGTCTTTTCTTGATTTCTAACAGATGTACATATGTATGTACATACATACATATATCAATAAAAACACCGTTAATTTTTTTACGAAAGTATTGTGTGGTGTTTTCCATATAAAAAAAAAAAATTTCCGAACAACTAATGTTACATTTTTAGTGACTTGAGTCTTACAATTTTATGATCTACAAAATTGGTAATTATATTTTTAAAAAAGTTTGAAATGTAATGAAATATGTATACAATCCTGGTTACCGGGCTTTTAATAGATACCTCTTATTTTACACAGCTGTTAAACCGAAAGAAAAAAAATAAGGCAACGAAAATGTCGCAATCTTCTAATTTATCATTCTTGGATTTTTCCCATTTTGACAATTCTCAAAAAAGTAAATAAAATAAAATTCGATAAAACCGCTATCAAAACCCATTTCTTTCTGGTTTATTGGTCATTTATTTATTAAACCGCTGTCAACAACTTACATTTTAACATACTTATTTTCGTATTTAAAATACGTTTATCGTATTTAAAATACGTTTAAAATCTGCTTAAATTCTTGCATATTGCCATTTAGAACCCTTCTGACATAACAAGCCCGAAAAGTGGAAATTTCAGAGGGTATTTGAGGGTTTTGGAACTACTCAATGCTGATCCAGTTGGCAAACTCACAGGCTCTATGCTTCCAAAACTATCTACCAACTATTTACCAAGACAGCCAGGTAGCTCTAAAGACACTAGACTCCTTCAAGACGGTAAAACGGTACTGAACTTATCGGGATCTGACAACAGGTACTCTGTGGTGGGTTCCGGGTCACAAGGGCTTGAATGGCAACGAAAGGGTGTTTTATCTTGCTAAAAAGGGGCCCACGGAGTTTTTATGGCCCTTTCAAGGAATACACGGCATAGCCTCTAAGAAAGATGGCGATCGCCAAGAGGTTCATATGTTCGTCCCGTAAAGCCTCTGAAAGACTACTCAATCTTTGCAGAGAGGATGTAAGAACTTTCACCGGCTACTTGAATGGTCACTGCAGGCTGTGGTACCATCTTCCCAAAAGTGGGACCGCAGGCTTTGTGGCCTGGATGAAGATAACTCTAAACATCTTGGGGAGCGACTATCATCTCCATCCGTAATATGGACAACGACATCCTCCAAAATGTTTAATTTCATAAACGGCCTAAGGATGGAGTGACAACTTAAAGGGTTAGCATAATAGATCTTGATAGGTCGCAGCGCTACTATGCCCTAATAATAATAATATAGAGAACGAAAAATGACACTGAAGATGGCACAACCCCGAAACCGGTTTGTCTTAAAACCACACTTGACAAGGGATGACGAAAATTCGTTCCAAAACCAATCACTTCACACCCTGTCGGAAGCAACAAAAACAAAATATCAGAATATAATAATAAAATGTCACACCCCACCACGAAACTTTTAGTCACCACACCAACGCCAGTATAATATCGTAATTGGCCATTGCCAACTCAACTAAAGTTTGGTTGTTATTATCGATAACCCATTAATAGCTTTTCAAAATCTTGAAAACTTTTAAAACTTATTTGTTGGTGTAGTTTTTTGGATAGTCTCCCCTTTTACTTCCTAAATATTACTTACCGTCAGACGTAGTACCCCAGTTAAAATCTCGAAAATTTTATTTTAAGTAGAATAATTTAAACTTTATTAGAGCATAGTGTAAGTAATTTGCTACACATGAAAGTATGAATAAGAAAAAGTAAACACTCTTTTTGGAATAAAAGTGTGGTAGGTACATATTTTTAATTAATGATTTGAATTCTTCTATTTCAATCAAGTCTCCAATGGGAAGAATTTCTTTCTCTACGCTAACACATTAACTAACAGTTAAATTACCCCAGCAAACCAGCCTCGTTCATTTACGTTGCAAAGTGGCCATGTCATCCAATATTTTTGCTGTGATAAAGCGTGAATTTGAACGCGACGAAGGCGACGTGCTTGCACTAGTTGTGTTACTGCCAACATCGGGCGAAAGAGGTACATGAGTTGGTGAACGGGCTGGCACCAACAAAAATTCGTTGAACAAAAAGTCAGCATCCATGGATTGTGTTTTGCTATGGAACTTGCGCGGTATCCGCTTTGGAGGCTCTATGAAACTTTCTTTCACAATCAAAGCGCCAGGACGTGGTGGACCACCGCCATCAACACTTTCAATGCCAACGCATGCTACTGCACTGGAAATGGGCGGTGTGACAATTGCAATCGGTGTTGCCTTATGTTGTGGTGAGCTCGACACCGAAGGCGACGGCGAGCCGCATACGGAACTTTTAAGATTAATACACGACTGCGTGTGGTTGACATCGTCCAATTCGGAGGTGTTGTGCGGCACACGTTTCAATGTATTACTTGCAAATGGAAAGTTCGAATTGGACGTGGACTGTGTAAGTGTTTCGAATTTGCGCAGGCGTGCGTCTTGTTTTAGCGTGGAAGCAGATGGTATATTTATGGACGCATGCAGATTGGAGTACTCCTTTTGGCGCTCATATTCACCGCCCTCGAATAGACTTATTTGTTTTTTAATTTTGGGTGAAATCGGATCGTTAGCTTTGCGAGCACCACGTCGTTGAGTTACATCGCCACAGAGTGGCAGCGGTGGCAACGATGTGGGTTCACCAAACATATTTGATTCTGGGGAAGAACTTATGATTTTCGTGTCGGGTATTTTCAGTGGTTCCGGCAAATCACTAACGGTATCCTCGACATCAGGTGGCTCAGCCATTTCCGCGTGAGTGGGGCAACAATAGCATATTTCCAATTTGGGCTCATCAATAGGTAGCGATGGCGTTGTAGCGGCTGATAGCGTGGTCTCGTCATCATCGTCGAAGCCCTGAGTTCATAATAAAAAAAAAAAAAGAAATTCAAAATTAATTTTATGTGAGGATCAATTGATTGAATGAACTCCAGCAAATATTTGTTATCCCGAAATAATCTCGCCATTGGAATATTTTTAATTGTAGATGAGTTGTCTAGATTGCAAGGACCAGACTAACTAACGATGAGAAGTTATTTCAAAGGTTTTCCAAATGATTAAGAAATTACTAAATTAATGCTCTTAAAGAAGATTAGTAGATGTGTACGTGTGTGTATCTCTAAATTGAACCACAAAATAAGGAATACATTTTATTTATGTTTGGCTTTACTTCGCTGTTATAAGTAAAATGAGGAGAGGTGAAAGTGATTGGAGGTGAGGTGAAAAGTCGACTTGCGATGGGTTAAAATGTGGTAAGTTTAGGTTTGGTTATGTCCGCTGTGATGAGTTTAGGTGTGGTGACTTTAGCCCTGGAGAGTTACGGTGTGGTAAGTACGGAGATGGCCAGTTTAAGTGAGTTGGGTTTAAGTGTCGTTTATAATTTGTCAAAAAGTTTTTTTTTTTATTTTAGATGAGAATACATAAAACTTGATAATATATCAATATTATTTGCAAATGTTTGATAATTTATCAATAACTCAGAGAGGGCTGTTAGAGTATTATTTATTGGACCATTTACTGGATATTGTTAAGAGAAAAACTTATTGAATTTATTACAAGCTTTATTAGAAAACGACATGATTCATCCAAACTTTTATTTTAGAAGACTTTTTCTTTGAAAATTATTTTTAAAAAAATTAAAACGTGATGTGCTTGTTAGTTAAGGGATTTTATTATCTTATTCGTTGAAGATCATGAAAATTTGTGTAAATAAAAAGAAATCGTTTATTGTACACAACATTATATTTCTCAGAATATTTATTTTATTAATTCATTTATTTGTAATATTGTTAATAATATTTTAATTTAATATTTCAATTTAATGTCCCTCATTTTGCATTGCTGATGACTAAATAAGTAAATGTTTGCTCTGCATACCATTTATGGCCAAGAGTTTTTTTAATAACCGAGCATGAAATTCTCATTAAGCAAAAATCAAATTTCTGTTTTCTATATACATATGTACATACATATGTATGTACATATGTATGTTCATACGTTATAGAATTTTGGGAATAAATCTTGTAAATATATTTACAAAAGATGAATTTCATTGCCAAAAATATTGTACACTTTTATGACCCTCTTCATTTATCCCTCATTTATTTAAAAACTGTCACAACCTAAAAAAACTAATTATAGAAAGTATGTCGAAATGGCCTATACTCTTCTCTGTTGTATGAAAGATTTATAGCTGTTTCACTTTTTCATTAGCTTATTACAACAAAATTTGTAATCACTTTTACTAACTAACTTCATCATTATCGTCATCATTTTAATATCCATTATAAAAATCATTATCACATCCACTATCATCATTATCGTTATCAAAATCATTATCATATTCATTAATCATCATCATAATCATTATCATTTTCAGTATCATCATAATTATCATCATCATTATTGTTATAATTATCATTATCATATTTATTATCGTTATTATCATTATTAGCGTTATCATTATCGAAATAATTATCATATTTATTATCATTATCATCATTGTTATTATAATTATTATCATTACCATAATCATTTTCATCATCATTATCATTATCCTTATCGTTGTAATTATCATTAATTTCAGAACTTTTAACACACCATTTTATAACCTTTTTCTATAAAATTTTAACCTCCCACAATTGAACTCAGATTATAAATAACGGGTAAATATATCGAGCCATAACCGCCAAAATGACGAAACCGACAAATGAAAAATTTTAGAAAAGAATGCTGGTTCACTTTAATTTCTCGACAGAAGCAGATTTTAATAAATATAGTCGCGTTTTATAGAAAAAAGAAAGTTAATCTTTTATACAGAGCTGCATTCAAATGTGAAGCTTAATTGCGGTGAAATTAGCTAAAAAGCACATTCTGATTAAAAAAATGTATCTGTTGCTTACGTCCTTTTGGCGGTTATGGCTCGATATTTACATACATACATATGTACATATGTACATAGATTTATTTATTATTCAACTCACATCAACTGAAAGCGTCATCGATCCTTTATTCGCAATCATACTAATATCCATTCCAAAGCTAACGGGCGTTAAGCAAGCGCTGACATCGCCACGACTACTACCTCCACCGAATGTGAATACGCCATCAGCATCGACATCCAATGCATCTGGGTTCATAGGCGTATACACGGCGACGGCATTCAAGTCCTCATCCTCGAGTTGTGGAAAAAATTTGACAAGCTCCTCGGCTACGGGTAGGATGTGAACTCTACTTTTTTTGTTTGTTTACGTTTCAAACCAGTTTTTATATAAATATGTATGTAACATACATATTTTGCATAAGATGTGCGATTTTTTTTAAATTCAGCCAGTCAAAATTATTGCATTAAAAAAAAAAAAATGTGTGGAAAAAATAATAAAATACAAGATAAACCGGCTTGAGCATCAACATTTATGTATACATCAATATATTTGTATGTTTATATGTACATTTAATCAATCACATACTGACCCATCGGCGCTGGTTACACTGATCGACAATTCGCCACTGGGCGTTTCATGCGAATAACAATCCGAAATGGCTGGAGATGAGGGTTCAGTGCTGCTAGCAACGCTCGATTGTTGGCTCCAGACTTGCAATGATTTGTTTTATTTTTTTTATTTTACGATACATATATTTTACAAACTAACTTGTTTTTTTTTTTGTGAGAGAAAATTCATTTAAGTAAGATTGAAAAACATAATTGGAAAGAAAGCATTCCATAAACAAAAAAAAAAAAAAAATCGAGCGCAACGTGGTTTGGTAAACGAAAATCAGCACAAATTTGTATGAACATCAACAGCTTTTTAAAGTTTATATAAATTGCAACTCTGAAACTGACGTGAATAGCAGAAGTAAATGTGAAAAAAATTATTAACTCTCAACAATGGCAGCAGCATAGAATGATGCATTAAATGGTTAACGCTGTTTTTTTTTTTATAAAAAACAAATACACTGATTCATTTATTTGAAAATGAAACTCTGTTGTTGAGTATCGTTTAGCGTAAACATTTTTTAATAGTGATTAAACGATGTGCAACTCTTAGCATTAAGCTGAATACACACGACACAACTGTTGAAGCAACCAAGGCTAGTTTATTGGACTGTTGATTATTTTGTGTTGGTTGTTGTTGTTGTAGCAGCACAAATTATGCTGAAGTGACAGTCCTTGGCCGGACATAAATCCGGGTCGTTCCGGTATCGTAGACCCGACTGTCATGGGAACGTGTTGGCTGTCGTGACGGCTGCTGACATGATACTCAGTTCGATTTAACTGATTAAATGTCAACCTTATGAAGTTTAAGGAAACTGAACATTAGTATATTTTTTGCGTCGATCAAAAAAAATTGTCGTCAAGACATAATTTGTCGATAATATCCTACGGCGTCCGGTTGGGCCTTGCATGCATGTTGGATCTGAACTAGAAACATTAAAATCTACACATGACTCTTAACTACAAAGCCAAGTCTGAAGTGGGATTTTCTCGCCGAACACTTATTATTTAAATCTACATTTTCTATTTTACTGTCGTAAATTTCGGCTAAAATAGAGGTCACAGAGGAACTCGGAAACAACACTATTACTTGGGTAAGCTATTAAGAATGACTTAACTTAAGTTCCGACCTCGAACCAAAATAGTTGCTTTCTATGTGTCAATGTGCACCAATTCGGCAAAAGTTGGCCTGCCAGCGAAGGTAGGTCGTAACCAGGTTTTTACTTGGATCGATTTAAGGCTAAAAAGCCAACAAAAAGTTCGTTTGCATCATGCCGAATCAATGGTAAATATTCACCATAGAAAACACCTCCATTCCCTAGAGTTCAGAATCTTTTTTCGGAATTATCAACTGAGCTTTTCACCAATTTAAAAAATTCAATCCATTTTAAAGCTCACTTTTTAGGAATGAAGCACCCTATTTGAAAACTCAAAGAAAATGCTTGTCGAAAATAAATTTGGGTCGAATAAAGAAGTGAAAAAAACAGTTATTTGGAAGTTATTGGTAAACTGGGGAAAATAGCTGGCTAAATGTATCGAGCTACTACCTACATATATGGAAACTTAGTTGAGAAATAAAACGTTTTTTGTTGCAGAAAAATATATCTCTTAAGCAAAAAGTAACAGTAAAGGAAGAGTCAATGAAATACTGGATGTTTTGCATTTTTGAAAAATTACCGATATATGTATGTACACACATGTGGAAGTATACGTTATATACTGGACGGACCTGGTTATTGTACTAGTTTTCTTCTTTTAAGTACTCGTAAATACTAGTTTACTTACCTTGAGCCTAGAACAACACGTGTACAAAGCTTTATTTGAAATAGTAATATGTATCTCAAGTACTCGTTATTGACAAACAAGCAAATACATTTAACGACCTGTGCAATGTCGAAATTTTCATCGAACTGAATTTAGACGAAGCTCGAGTGCAACTTCTAATATGGATCTCAATTTGTATACGAATACGGGTACGAATGGGCGAACATACATACAGATATATATGGCTAAATCGATTCTAGCTACATAACAGAACAATTGATCAATTCCTTCTTCTATTCATATCCTGATAGCTAAGTTTATTTTAATCAAATCGGCTGAACGTTTTTTTGCCATTATTAGTTATATCCAATAACTTTGCATAAACCAAAAAAATTATCTATTTGTACTATGGACAATATAAATAGAAGCTTTCAGTTTCTATCATTTTTTATATCATTTCTTTTCTTTTAAAATCACGCATACAGAAAAATATACAAATATTAAACATTGTTTGCAATAATTATAAGCAAAATTATAAAGAAGTAATTTGCAAGTGCTCTAAGAAAAAGGTTTGTGTTGGCATTACATTCAAAAATTCAAAGAATACACTCAACGTATTTATGTACATAAATCAATAAATATTTATATTGAATTAAAAAATTACTTAAATTTGTAAAAAAGATACATAGTTATACATACATATGTGTATGTAGTTGATTATAAATATACGATATTTACTAACAAATTGCTCTTCGATTTTCTGTGGTGTTTTGCGTGAAGCGAAAGTGTGTAAATAATTTTCAGAAACATCGAAAACATCAAACGCACTACAGCATACGCAACTGAAAAAGTTTGATTATTATAAGCCGTCAGACTTACTGCCAACATTAAGTGGAGCTGTGAGTGGTGCATTTGCATCAGATGCACCGTCATTGTTGCTCGCAGGCACTGCCGGAGTCACCAGTTGTGCCGCTTCTATCGTCTGTTGAGGTGCGGCAGCAGCTGCCGCCGACGTCACTGCTGCCGCGGCAGCTGGATGCATACACACGGCGTTCCTCAGCATTGGCTCTTGTATTGGCTGTCCTGGTCCGTGCGCAATTTCTTGACAATGACAGCCACTGTCACCGGATACAAAGCTTGTGATCGCATCCAACGAGTACATCGACTGCAGTGCGCCTTGCAAGTTCTGTTGTGGTGTGGATGGGTGTTTGGGCGGCGACGATGCCGGCGTCTTGAAGAGTGGTGCAGTAGTCATTTTGTGTAGGAATTGATCGAGCTGCTTCAGCGAAAGTGCATTGTGCAGCGTCTCTAACGGGCGTATCGGAGGTACACCACCAAAGCCCTCAAGTACTATGTGCGAAGGTTCGTGGCGAATTGATGGTATTAATGGATGGAAAACAGAATTGTGTTACTAAATGTATCAAAAGGAATTAAGATATTTAAATAAAAGATATGTACCTACATATATATTTCTAAGTAATAATAATAATAATTTGGCGCTAACATTATATAGCTCAGTGTTTGGCCGAGCTTCTCCTACCATTGATGGTGTGCGTCTTTATATTCTACCACAAATGGAGGGACCTACAGTTTAGTGCTGACTCCGAACGGCAGATGTATTTTATGAGAAGCTTTTTCATGGCAGAAATACCCTCGGAGGGTTGCCATTGCCTGCCGAGAGGAGACCTTAAAGTTCTATTATGATACCCTTTTTGCACTTAAGACACGGTTAGTCTCCCATGAAGCTCTTCAAGAAGATTCTCCATGCATATATGTAAATTCATAACTATAAGTGCTTGTATAAAGCTGCGGTTCAAATAAAAGTACTGATTTGTATTTAAATCTCTTGAAAGAAGGTTCCGTGTGCAGAAGTCAACGAAACTGGGGAAAGTTTCTGATTGCCATTCTCTTGGGAGTGGCCAGAGCTATTCTTTTGTATGCGGTTAAAGGAGCTCACGACTTCCGGGTAATTTTTATCCAATGTCCTCTGGGTAGCTGCCGTTCTTTCATTTGGGAGTGAGCTAAAGTAAGAAACGCGAACCTGGAGAGGCCACTCCGACATTTTCGCCATGTAAAAGAGCGCAAAATTCGGGTTCGGATTTGTGGCGCGGGAGAATCATCCAACCAGTACACCTCTGTGTGGCCAAAACTGCGCGCAATTGGGGACTAGGAAAGCTGGACACTTATCAACGCAGCGATATTTCAGAGCAGTGGAACCACATCTATTGCTGTTTATGTACCGCAGCTAAAGAGTCCATTGGTTTTCAGCGAGTCCGAAAGAACAACTGGTACGATGAGGAATTACTCGTCGCCTCGGAACAAAAAGATGCTGCCTACAGGGCTTCGCCGCGGTCGGGCGCAATGTGAGCCTTGCGGGAGAGATATCGTGAATTGAAGCATGAAGAGACATGCAGTTTTCGTGAGTTGAAGGGAGAGGCCGAAATGCCGACAGAAAAAGCTCCCGAATTTTTTTTCATAAAGCTAACAGAAGGTTTCAAGACCGGCAAATTTCTATAAGAACGACAACGGCGGCCTGGTGACTGATGTCCAGAACATACTTAGCTTAAGATAGGAGCACTTTTTCACGCTACTTAGTGGTGGTAGCAGAGACCACTTTGGAGAAGATGATGAACCCGAAACCCCAATTAACGACGACGGAATTTATGTTCCGTTACCCGACTGTGACGAAATTCGTATAGCAATAGCACGGCTAAAGAACAATAAAGCCCCCGGAGATGATGGGTTGCCAAATGAGAGGGACTAAAGCCCACCGTCAATGAATTGATTGCTCCTTATCAGTGTGGCTTTCTGTGATATTCACAGTACGCCAGAACTTGGAAGAGACCCGAGAAAAGGGATTAAGACGCATTATCTTTTTGTCGACTTCAAAGCCGCTTTCGACAGCACAAAAATAAGTTATCTATATGCCGCAACGTCTGAATTTGGTATCCCCGCAAAATTAATAGGACGTTGTTGTTAAGAAACAACCCCTAGGTCCGTCAGAATTGGAACGGAGCTCCGCAAACCGTTTGATCCCAAACTAGGTTTTTGACAGGTTGACTCCTTGACATGCGACTTCTTTAACCTGATGCTAGATAAGATAATTCTAGCCGCAGAACTAAATCGATCAACAACTGATATCAGTTTTCGAACAAACTAAATGTCTGCGTACATGGTAAATGTATATTTTAAATTTTCTTGAGCAAAACCCTACAGGACACAACTAACTAAAACTACTCCACACATTTTTCACCTAACACATATACATTTCTCTATAAAATTTTTAGTTTCAAAGCGCTTAAGCGAGAAGTTTTATAAAATATAAATTGGGCGCAAATTTTAGTTTGAGAAAACCGAAGGCTGGAGTGTATT
Source organism: Philophylla caesio (assembly GCA_963971545.1). Classification (NCBI taxonomy): domain Eukaryota; kingdom Metazoa; phylum Arthropoda; class Insecta; order Diptera; family Tephritidae; genus Philophylla; species Philophylla caesio. The sequence goes on along the minus strand of OZ020607.1, from coordinate 102,825,658 downwards.
TAACTTTAAGTAAGCTTTACTACCATCAACAGAAATTTTCAAAAGACGCGTAAAATTTTGTTGTAAGTTAAAAAAATCGGTAGCCGCAAAACCATCAGAAGTATATATGTAGTTTTCAACAAAAGTTTAAATTTAACCATAAAAAGAAAAACAAACGAAAGAAGACAAGAAAGAAACGGGAAGATAAGTATTTGAGTGAAGTTTTTATAATTTAAAATGAAGATGTCTTATCTTTAAGAATTGTATGAGCAGAGAAATAAGGTTCTTTGAATTAAACGTGCAACGTTTAGTTTACAATCGGATATTGTAAATTATTTGAATTTAATTTAATGTTCAATAAATATTTTATAAATATGTGGTTGTAATCTCATTTTCTTTAAAATAAATATGGTATGTTTAAAGAAATTTTATCTTTTGGTTATCTTGGATGAGTTTTAACATCACTCCTTTAAAGGAGCTTTGCTTGACTTATTCATTTGAGTCATGAAATATCGATTTTACTTAGGAAAATTTCAAATTTTCGCTAACTTCTACTTAACTGCGCGTCTACATACATATGTATATAACTATACAAATATTTAAACCTTATAACTTATCAACTCTGCTTACCTGATGAGGAGACCGCACACGGTATCATATCTCTTAGATTGGGTGCCGATGAGCTGCCGCTTATAACCGCCGTGCTAAACAGACTACTTGAGCTGGTGGCCATCTTTTTGCTAAAACCACCGAATCCCAACATTTTCATATATGACATCTGGCCGGCAATACTGTGTCTTTGACGTCGAGACGATACCGACGATGAGGAGGACACTGGTGTCGCATTACCCTCTGCGGCAGAATTAGTAGTAGAAGCGCAGGTGGCGACCACGGACGAGGACAGGGGTGTGGATGTGGACGTACACATGGGTGCGGACACATTGGCATTAACATTGGGCGATGATGTTGTGTACGTTGTAATATTGGTTGTTGTGGTAGTGGTATTTGGTGGATTGTAAGTTGTAGGAGCGGTAGCAGTTAGTTCGGAATTTAATTGGTTAGTATCGGACATATTAGGCAAATCGGTTGAGGATGAGGTCAAAGTGACAATAACGTCGGGTATGCGAGCAGCGTGTACGTTTTGTTGTCGGTTAAATTGTTTGTGTTGGTGTTGGTGTTGGTGTTGGTGTTGATGATGTCGGCGTATGCGCGTATTCGAATGTGAATTGTGTAAATTATGATGCGAATTGGTACGCATGGCCAATTTGTGAGTGTGTGTGTGTGATGATGGTGGCATGTGTTTGTGTTGGATTAATGTGTCAAAGTCGCAGACAGACGTAGAGTGGCCGGGGGAAGAGAAAGCATTAGCATTAGCATTAGCATTTATATTAGTAGGATGTGCAATAGCAAATTCATCGATTGTAGTAAATTTATTTACAAAAGGTTGTTGGGCTTGCTGCGTAAATTTGAATGGGTTCTCAACATTAGCCATAACTGGCGCCGACTTTACGGTAGGCAAACCGAACGATGACGCCGTTTTCATCGCAGCGCTGCCGACTGTTAAATCATCAACATCAGCAGCGCCACAGAGTTCAGTTGCATATTTCTGTTGCGTTTTCGCTTGCTGCTGCAGCCGCCGCTCATCGGACTCTTTACACAATTTCAACGTGGAAGCTGTTGGTGAATTGGTGGGCGAAGCGATTCGCAAATGATCATCGGATTGAAGCGCTTCCTTTAAACGGAAACGGAACTCACTGCTCAAGATAGTGGCTGGCGCCGAGCAAGACAATTGAAAATCATCTATAGAACACACACGCGAGGCGGATAATGGTAAGCTGCCTAAGACGAAGTGTAAAACTTCACCGTCGTTCAGTGGACTGATATCGGCCATGCTTTTTGAATGCGAGTGTGGTAAGTTTTCGTCGAAGGCGCCACCACCACTAAGGCAATTGCAAGAGAGCGGACGTTCATTTGTAGCCATAGGCGATATCTTTGGCAAATGTGAGCAATCGGGTTCGTCAATGCTTGCAATGGCGCGCATACCCAATAAGTGGGCATGACGTTGGTGTCGCACTTCGTTTGGCAAATGCGTCTTGTGTTCGGCACAAGAAATATCCGGCGTGATTGGATTCAGCGAGAAGTCTATATCGGAAAGCGGCAATTCGTTGGTGGAAGAGTCAATTTTAAAGAAAGTCAAACTCTCAGTGACGCGTATGTGAAAGGAGCCGCTAGTGTTTGCAGCAAAATTCGGTGTAGAGCGAGTGTTGAGTATTTCTTTGAATTCATGCGTATTAGTAGTGGGTGTTGTGGCTGAGCACAATGACATGGGCATGGGCGCGGGCGCCGGCGAAGGCGAAGCATCAGCTACAGCTTCAGCTACGTAAATTAGTTTAATTTATTTTATGAATGTGTGAGTAGCACAAAGTTAGACGAGTTTTTCGAAATACAATTTATTAGAGCAGATTTGTGTTAAAGTAGCGAAAAGTAAGAGCGCATGAGATTTTGATTTTTGTTTCATACGAGAGACCCCGGTGTAGGTAGACATGGGGAGCGAAGACGCCATGTGGAGTAAATGGACAGATTTAATGGGTAAAATGCATTAAAAATTTTGTCATTCATGTAAATGATTTTTTTTTCTGGTATATTTGAAAGCATTCTTAAAATTACATAAATACAGGTACGTGTAGCGTGGACAAGTCACATTGAGTACGACATTAAGGCAATGCAGCAAGCAGATGCCGAACAGAAAATATTTGCAGATATAAGAGTTACTTGTGTACATACATACTACATAGATACGAGTACATATGTATGTACATAGTTATGTAAGTGTGTGTGTTAACATTTTAGCTGTTAAGTATTTATTAGAAAATCGAACCGATTACGATAAACATGCAAACGACGATTTATTAGTGAATCGCACAAAAGTTACTGCTAAGTAGAGTGGAAAAATTGCAATTTGCTTATAAATGTGGCAGATGAAACAAACCACATATCTACTGACATAAGTAAAAAAAATAAATTATTTTCATGAACGTTTAGTGCCTGGGGTGTATACATACATATGTATATGTATTTAGGTAGTGATGAAGTACAGTTTAACTGTTTTTTTAGAAAAATGAGAAAATTATTTTTCGCTTTATGTATGTTTAAACGAAACAAGAAAATTTAATCATTCATACAAGAAGATATTTAAAAGGAAATGTTAGACATGAGTTTATGTATGTATGTATGTTTTACACTTGAAATACTAACAGCAATTAGTTGGAGCTCATATGCATTCGAAAATACACACATAAACATACTTGAGTAAAATTCAGGGGAAGTGAAATGGTGTGTCGAGGTAAATTTAAACTTAAAAACTGACGTCACTTTTATAAAAGAAGTACATCAAAAAAAAGAGAGCACAAGAGAATGATCAGTTCAGACACAACTAAATCCAAAAGCCAGCCGCTGGCAATGTCTCTAATGGCTGCCGAGTTACACAAACAAAGCAGTCATTATATTATTTTTTTTTATGATTTCTACTCACTGGTTGTCTATTAAGTAGAAATTACAAAAAAAAAAAATAACGAAAACATAGTTTCCAATTGTGAAAGCATATAAACATTTTCCAGCGTCTAGCTTTTGGAATCCTCTTGCTTTCAATGTCCTCTTGAAATATATATACATGTATAATATGTATGTATGTATTGATTATAAACAGTATTCAAAAAGACGACAGCAAAATACGACACCGAATTTCAGCCAAATACACGGAAATTCCCAGCCAGATGCTTATACGAAAATTTTGTCATAGTGTTAAAGAGTTTCAACAAATGTGTAGAATTTTGTTATGTTAATAAGAAAGTAAATAAGTTAATTAAAAATTATATGATTAATACGCATAAAAGGTCAACAACACAAAATAATTGCATTAATTATAATAAGCAATAGTTCGTACTGAGGAAGTCTACAAATACGAATTTCAAATAAGAGCTGCGCATTTAACACGTCTGAAAATTTGGGGATATTTTAAAAGTAATATAATTTGTACACACAAAAACTGCACATTAACTGCAGTGCTGTAATTTCAAAATAATACAAATTTAAAACAAAAAAAAAATGGTTTTATCAATGCATTTGGAGCAGTAATGACAATCAATGTATCTTAAAAAGTAACAACTTGGGCTCTTCCATGGTAAACATTTTTTCAAACTATAGATGAAATGAAATTGCATCTATCTAGCACACATAGTTTGCTAATAACTAACCAATTTTCACAAAGTATAGTGTAATTGTTTTTCATTTATACATATACATATACAAGGTGGCGCAAAAGTAATCCTCCTATCAGAAAATGCTATACATTTTGCGATTGGCCCCTAATGTCAGTTCTGTTTTGACATTTGTGTAGTAAACACATGCGAAATACACGTTAATAAACAATGTTGCGCTACACTGCTCCAGAACGCGGAATATTGCTGACTATTTATTTGACCAATAATCGGTCGGTGACTTTGGCACAACGTGAATTTCGTGGCCGTCCAACGCCTACTGGTGAAACACTGCGACGTTTAGCCGTTCGCCTCGAAGATACTGGCACAACACGAGATGCTGCCAGGCGTGGCAGAACCCGGAGTAGCCGTTCTGCAGAGAATATTGCTGCTGTAGCCGAGGATGTCGTGCCACGCCAATGGGTATCATTCGACGGTCTTTACAGCGAATTTTGGTACAAGATTTGAAGATGTTTCCGTACAAAGTCCAGACGGTGCATCAGCTGTTAGCTGCTGACCGCCAATCGCGTCTAACATACGCTCAAGCCATCCTTAATCCCCACCAAGAGGAAGATGATTTTTCATCAAAAATAATCATGAGTGATGAGGCCCATTTCCATCTTAGCGGGTACGTAAATAAGCAAAATTTACGCTTCTGGGGCACTGAAAATCCGCGTGTAACCCACGAAGAGCCATTACACCCGCTCAAAGTCACTGTATGGTGTGCTGTTTTTGCTGGAGGAGTCATCGGACCTTTTTTCTTCGAAGACGTCGCGGGCCTAACGGTTACTGTGAATGGTGAGCGCAACAGAGCAATGATCAACGAGTTCTTTTTGCCGCAACTTGATGAATTGGGATTGGAAAACATGTGGTTCCAACAGGACGGTGCAACGGCACACACTGCACGTGCCACAACCGATATACTGAAGGATGCATTTCCCGGGCGCCTAATCTCCCGTTTTGGCGATTTGCACTGGCCAGCATGATCGCCTGATTTGACCGCTCCAGACTTCTTTTTGTGGGGCTTTTTGAAGTCGCGGGTTTATGTCACCAAGCCTCAGACTCTTGCAGCTCTTAAAGACAATATCCGTCAAGAATGTGAGGACCTATCGCCGGAAGTTTTGGCCAAAGTGATGGAAAATGCCATAAAAAGGGCTCAAATGACAATCAACTGTGGCGGCGGTCATTTACATGACATCATATTCTCGACTTGATGTAAAAAAAACTAAAAGACCAAATAAAAATAATCCACAAGAAGAATCAAACTTTTTAAGTTTTTCTTTAAATTACAGACAAAAAACATCGGAAGTTTACTTTTGCGCCACCTTGTATATATATACGTGAATGTATACCAGATACTGCGATTTTTTTAAATTTAAATAATACGGCTTCAACGATATCTGGCGGAAAATATTTTTATTATCAATACGTATGTATGAATATTTAGAATAGGAGCCAAATCGAGCCATAAGTATGATTTTTAGTGGCGCGTAAATATTTTACGAAAGTACGTAATTTTCTATTGCCAATGTATACATACATTTATACAAAAACTGCATAAATGCAATGTTATTATTCCAGATGTGATATGGGAAAAGATAGCTATAAATTTGTTCAAAAAACTCCCAGTATAATATTATACATGTATGTATGTACATACATATAAGGAACATCCCGAATTTAAGTATTTTCCCAATATTATTTCTAAATATGATTTGTTTGTTCTATACTAATCTCAAATCACTGACAAAATTGAACTATAAATACAATTTTTTAGCAAAACCTCGATTTAGCTCTGCCTGGCAGCGCTTTTTTGGAAGATAATTCTCTTCACGTTACCGATACATACTTACATATATATGTATTAATCGGATCATAAATGCGATTTTTACTAAAAACATTTTGCCAGTGCCACTTGGCGGATTTAACTATGAATCTAAACAATACCAGAACTTCTATCAACGATTAACCACAACCACATTTTCATGTAAAATTTATTAAAAAATAAACAAACAAGTTAAATAGCGGCAGATCAGTTGTTTGTTTAAGGAAGATGAAATAAACACAACAGCCATCTTGGCTAGCGTAGCACAATATGTAGCGTATTGGCTCTGCAACTCCGAGCTCCCGGATTCAAAGCCAGAGAGAAGTGGTTATGAAAAATTAAATTTAATTAATTTAATAAAAAAAGAAGTCTGATGAGGAAATGTGGTGATTTCCGAAATAGTGCTATAACTTCTACCATTAAAAACTGTTGTTGTTTTTTCACAAAAATCTTCCACAAACTGGCCTTGAGCTCAAAATTGTACAAAAAAAAAATTTTTATTTTCCGCATATTTGTTTCGTGCATTTTTCTTTTGTTTTAACAATTTTTCTACCAGAAGGCACGCAGACAAATTCGAAAAAAGAAAGATCATTCAAATTTGTTCAGCGGTTTTTGAGTTTTAAACGGTAAATATAACACGACTTTGTTTTTTAACAGCGGCGGGCATTGCACGTTTTGAGAATAAGATATTACTTTATTCAATTTTTATTATTTTATATTTAAAATTCAGATAATTTTCTAATAAAATCCATTCGAGTTCAAGTTTCAAACTTAACACAGTCTTATCAAAAAATTATCAAAAATTAAAGTGTGATTAAAATTTCAAACTTTAACCAGAAATTTTAAAAAATTTCAAAATTTGCAATTTTTTAGCTCATGCAATATATGTATGTAAGTCGAACAAAGTACAAGTTCAATATGGCTAAAATATACCGTTGATTTTTGAGTATGTTTTTTGTTTTTTGTGAGACTGCTGTCCTTATTTAATCTACCTATCAATGAAACCAAATATTTGAAAACCTTGATTTTAAACAATTATGGGAAATATAAAATAATACTTGAGTCTCCAAATGCATTGATTCATTTCTAAACAAATACCGAAATCAATATAAATACAATATAAATAAGCATCATATGCCATTGCAGCGTCACACAGATCGGCACATGCTAATTATGAACGTTAATTGACAAAATAAGTGAGGAGTTATGTGTGTAAGGGCGTACACCAACCATAATTCTGATTACAGGTGGGCAGGGCAATAAAGTGTTAAGATGTTACAAAAGAGCAAACAAGTTGTTGAAAAGCAAAACAACAGACGTACGTACTCAAACGCAGCAGCGACAACGTAAAATTCGTTAAAACTCAGACGATACATACCTTTAGCGCGCTTCTGATCGCGTTGTTCGTAACTGCGCGAACGTGGCTCTCCATCCGGGCTGATGGGGCGTTGCGACTCCAACGAACCGGTCTGTTGTTGCGAGGCCAACTCTTCGTTTAGACGTTTTGCAAGGTGTGCAGCTTCGTGACCACTCACGGTGTGGTGAGCGCCGATTGGTATAGGTTTCGATTTAAGGTGCCTAGTGCGCGGTGGCGAATCCTTTTCGTAGCCCTAGTTGTCAATAAATAAAAAGTGGCAAATTTAGGCAAAATATTTTGTGGAATTCAACAAAATACTTACATCTGATTGACTCCTTACTGGACTATCCTCGGAATCGTTTTCTTCTTCTATGCGTGGAGGATTAGCATCGTCACCATTGGAATTGTTCTTCAAAAGGGTGTTGGCTGAGCCCTATTTGCGTTACAATGTTTATAAAAATCAATAAGTACAGCGTATGGATAGGAAATTTTAATAAAGTATTTGCGCTTTATTACCAATTTAACTTAATGACCCACTTACCAATTGCTTAGGATGCCCAGAATCATTACGTGAGTGTGGGCGAAAACCTGGACCGGGTGGCAGATTTTTCTGCACACAACAATTAACACCCGGACTAAAATGTAGCTCCACATGAAAGCGTTCCTCAGACGTGGGATCCTTGGTGGGGTCCTCGTACAGCATTATCACAACTTGTGACATGTAATTTAATTCTGAAACCATCGAAATATAGTCCATCGCACGTCGCCATTGCTCATCATTTAGCACATTCAGCAGGCCACCATAGCGCAACACGGTCAACAATGAATGCACATGACTTTCGCTGGTAAAATACAAACGCGTGCGTACATGACGGCCCGGGCTGGCCACACCATGACTGTAATGCGGGTTCAGTCGATTTACCGACTCATCGCCCACTTCTTCGATGTTTCGCTGCAAGTCTGCTTTAATCTTTTTTAGAAGCGGCGTACAGATACCCTGACCAATGGCCAATTTCTCTTGTACAGTTGAACCGTACTCCTGCGGAATAACGATATCGGCCAGGTACTTGGCGTAGATGTAAAGCTCTTCAGCCTGATCGTATTGCAGCGTATGCTGATTGTGCTGCAGATCGTATTTGATACAATCGTAAATGTCTGGAACTTTTGAGATGTCGTATTGTTTTGATTTCGTGCTAAAATCTTTTTCAATTTTCTCCCAACGACGTGCCATCAAATCCCAAGTTTCGCCGTGATATAAAATAGCATCTTTAGTTTTGGGATCTTCTTTTTTTACGCTAATAATTGTTAATAATTCCTTAATTAATTTGTGGACGTGATTACAACATTCTACTGGATTTTTAACGAAGTCCAATGCTTGATTGATGGAAATACTATTACAGGGATTAATGGCATCGCGGTCTTCGGAAGTAAAATCACGATCAACTCGCATCAAATCATGAAGTCGTTGCTTTGCGCTGAAATAGATCGTCGTTGTTTTTATTTAAATGTCTACAAAATATTCAGGGAACGTTTTTTAAGGCATTTCTAGGGAATATTTTGATTGTTACGAGTATGGGGATAGGATCTATGACAGAAAGAGAAATATAGCGCTGTCGATGCGAATGCCAATCTAATAGGCAATTTAACGCGTTTGAATTTAATTGACACATTTGTGGGGATCTTTGCAAGTCGTAGCAGCAAAACTTTTTCGGCTCGGAATTTGCCATTCAAAATGGTGACTTCGCTAATATTTTTCATACATTTTTTATGAATCAATCGTGTGACTTTACACAGCCGTGGTGGGTTCAAATTCCTTTGTAAAATAACCGATGATCGAACTTTAATTCGTAAAATTGTGGTGACATACCTGGAAAATCCAGAGAGTTCCAACATTCTCTCTGGTTTCAGCATTGGAATAACCCCACCAATGACAGACGAGTTGGCATTTGAGTGCATTTGAAAAGGTGATATTAGTCACTTAAAGGGTATGTAAAGTAGGATGTAAACCTATCACAGTATGTTGAATGTAATTGATTTAGGACAACTCTGGGACGCTCCTCTCACTTGCTCTAATTGTGAGTACGATCGTTTGTTCGAAAGCCGATTCAGTTGATCGGAAGTCAAAGACCTGTTTAGCCGGAATAAAAGTTGTGGCAGCAGTCGTCTTGTGTTTTCCGATCAAGACCTTTTATTCCACAGCTTTCCTCAAAAAATTGGTGAGCAATTTTTATGCTAATACAACAATAGTAAACTTTTAGTATAATTTGAACATACATAACTACCATTGGGAGAAATCTGATACTTCAATAAATATCAAATAAGTTATGGTGAAATAAACGAAATATCGGTTGAAATTTGCAACCGATCACTTAATATAAGGGGCAAAAGTTTGTTATTCACTTACAGATTTTGGTATTTACTAGAATCGCAATCATTATCCAGCAATCCATTTGTGTTAGCGCTTTTCACCATCTGCACCAAAATCGGCGTAAGTTCTCCCTCCAATGCCAATAATCCTTTTGCGAATGCTGCTGCTGTCATTTGAACACGACCTTCGTCAGAGGCGTATATTTTTAAATCATGTCGGAAAGTGGAGTGTAATCTACAAGAATTGAGAAGCAATTTTAAAATTTGAACTTTAATTTGTACATCGAAACTAACCTCAACAAGCCTAAACCTTGAGTGCCAGAGTAATCTTGTCGGCCCTGACCGCCAGGATACATACAACGGAATATACGTCCCAATTCCTCAGCTTGAATACGACCGGCTGGAGTTAACTCACCGCCCCATTTAAGAATTAAAACAAGTGACGGCTCCTTCGGTGCATCTACTTTATAGCATAAATAATTAAATGGAAACCAAACAAAGAGAAAGACAAAATAACAAATATTACAAAAACTAAAATAGTGGATGGATGCAACAGACAGCAAGGACCATTAAGAGTTTATGAAAATCGAACATTTAAGGATTATTAGTAATTTGTGAAAGGCGTTTTGAAGCAAAAATCAATTAATAAGATTATTCTCGCAAAATACATACAAAATACATACAATATACATATATATTTAAAGCAATAAGTGGCAACCTTTTGGAGTATTACCGTCATCGGAGCTGGAGCCACGAGGCCGCCCCTTCGGTTGGTATTTCATTTGCACTTTGCGATTTATGCCAGAAAAGTGTCCATACCTGTAATGGAAAATGTGCATTAATGGTACATACAAATCATTTCAAATACACACATGCAAACTTACATTTCTAATACATTTTTCAACTGTTCCAACTTGCTCTCCTTTTCTTGTATCTCAGCGTCTGCCGACTTGCTTTGTATTTCCGATAGCAAATACCTCGCAATATCCAAAATCTCTTGCAACTGCTTTGGACGTTTCAATTTGACGTGACCATCCTTATAGCCATCGTATTTCTCAAAGATCTCAAAAAATCTACGCATGAAAGTACAGAGGATACAAGTGTAATTTTACTTAGTTATTTTGTTTCTAATTAAACTCGATTCAATTAAATATTACTTGGGATGTCGCACTTCAAGCTTCATTTTTTGTTTTGGCGTACGATCACCGTGTCTAATTACCGCCACCACACAGCGTAGCTCCATCATTTTGCCAAATGTTGTGGGCACAATGGGCGGATCGTCCAGCTGGAAGGGTACAAGCCATGGTATATGCAAAGTCGGCGTAAGTTCACGCAATATCATATTGCCCAATATCTTAGCACAATCGTCATAGTACTTATTCGAATTTTTTACGAAGCTAAATCCATTCACGTCGCATACAAACGATTTACCATTTGCACTGTGGAATACAGAGCGAAGCAGAGCTTTTCAATATGAGTAAACACATCTTTTATATTCAATAAAACTCAATATGCTCACCGTAGCAAATCAAAACCGCATACAGTTTGCTTAAAAGCCAAACAAACTTTGCGTGAGATTAGCTTCTCAGCATTGTTTAATATTACCGGATATCGTATCTCTTTGCCTTCGCTGTCGCGCTCAACTTTGCCGTCTAGCGCCGGAGACTTGCGTGCTTCGGCATGTGCATAATCCGGTCCGACGGTGTACACCTTAACGTCCGTACCTGAAAAGTATACTAAGTTTTAAAAGTAATGCTGGATTCTTAGTAAATATTGATGGTGCTAAAAAGAGTTAAAGAGACGCCAGAGCTGATGAGCAATAAATATCAACTGAAATGAGTTACGCCGATTTTGAATTAATGTAATGCTTACAATTGTATTTGTTATATTTAGTTGATAATGAATATGAATACTGTATGTTTAAATGCTTTGGGACTTGTAAAAATTAGCTGTGTTTTTTTATTTTTATTTTTTGCTGATATTACTTATACGTAGTTATTCGGGAAATCTGTCTAGAGATAATTTAATAAGAAAGTAGTTTTTGTTGTAGACACTCTTACCAGGTTGGCTAGTTAATCAGCCGTTATCGTCACTATTATCTAACAATGAGAACTAAAAATAAACAAGTAAGAAAAGCTAAATTCGGGCGAAACCGATATTTATATACAGTATGGGCGGTGCCCATAATTTCAAATGGTGTTAAACTTTACTCAGTTTCTTCCAATAAATACTGAAAAACGAAGTTTTTGCATTTTTCAAAATTTCCGTTATATGGAATTTGGGCGAGGTTATGGTCGGATTTCAAAAATTTTTAACGTTGATAACTGCGATATTGGGGATAATTTGTTCACCAAATTTTGTGACGATAACTTACATCGTTATTGAGATACAGGCATTTTTTTCTAAGTGGGCGTGGCAACGCCCAATTTTCAAAATTACATAAATACCTAATTTCTTAGTTCAAAATCGCTCGAAATACCGAATTTCACTCAAATTGTTTTAATAGATACCGAAAAATTGAAACTTCCAAAACTTCCTTTATATGGGAGGTGGGCGTGGTTATAATCCGATTTTAAAAATAGCGATGTCAAGGAAAATATCTGTCCAAAGAGCAGTCTATGTACCAAATTTCATTAAGATATCTCAATTTGTACATACTCAAGTTATTGTAACGACGGACAGAGGGAAGGACGGAAGGACGGACGGACAGTCAGGGCTAAATCGATTCCTCTTTTCATTCTGATCATTTTAGTATACATATATATGTCTATATCTATCTCGATTATTTTTTGCTGTTACAAACAACCGTTATGCGAACAAAGTTATAATACCCTTGTGTAGAAGTACGCTCGGGTATAAAATGATCAATATGTCGGGGCGATTTGGGTGAGATACTAGCGGAGCTTATTCTAAAATAAAGATGGCATAACTGATACTGGTTGACGGGGGTATCACCTCACCGGCTTGTTTATTCTCATTTGCGACCTTTACAGGGCGAAAGTAATAGAGCCAATCCTCCCGGAAACTTTTACCTCGGCGATCCCCTCAACTTTATATTATAGTCGTAATCTCACTAGTTTTGAGCTTTTCCCACAGCCATCCGGTAACCAATTCCAGACTCATCAGAGAGTACCGTGAGAGTATTTAACTCTTGTTAGCAAGAAACAATGTTAACACCTAGTTGGGCATTAGAGAAGCCTTATATTCTTTCCTTATGAAACTGCATACCGTTTGCTTACTAAGTTGGTCCCCTTCGAAACTTATGACCAACACTGCGGAGCGATAAAGAGCCTTTTACAGGTCCATTTCTTTAGGAGGAAAAGAGGCCGGAGCACATTATTTGCGACCGTTAGGTATTTGCCAGACTGAGATAAAAAAATAAATGGTCGCTTCCTCTAGATCGATTACCTTCTATGTATGTCCACAGAATTAACTATCCACTAGGTCATAACCCTTGACTAGATTCTAAAAATACCTTAAAGGTGGACCTGAGATTGCCATAACGTCAGGCGCCGAGAGGGATATACTTTCAGACGGAAAGTTTTGGCGCTTCTCGGAAATCCGATCGATAGCTCCTTAAGAAACGGGTGTTCAAAAAATTTCGCGAAGCACTCCCAGTCATCTTTCCTAAATCTAACTTAGATACAACGGCCTTTCCACACGATAGAGGGTTGGTGGTACGACCAACAGAATATGCCACCTCGTCATGCTATCTAACAGACCTGCGTTCGTTTTTTTTATGGAAAGCGAGCTACTCATAATCTAGGTTGAGACGATTGATTTTCAACTACCCTTTCTCGATCGCAGCTAGTTATTAATATGACATACCTACTGCTAGAAGCGTAATATTTTTCAGGAGTCAGGTGCAGTTGACTCATAAGTGTTGTTTTCTTCGTTAGGGCAAATTAGAGATAAAAGCAACTGCGTACCTTACGCTTTCCACTGCAAAGGTTACTCACAAAAGCAAAATCGAAATTAACATCAGCCACGACAGGAGTTATATTTGACTGATATGAAAGGCGGCAATAAGAAGCTGAGTAATTTTCGTGTGAATGCTCTAAGCAATATAAGAGAAAGTATGAAGCAAGAATGAGGAGGACATGTATTTCTTGGTGTGAACTTATCGACTACTTCTCACTTTCGAGTGAGAGTAAAGATAAGATAATTGATCTGTTTGCGGGGAGTTTTCTGTGGTCCACAGGGCTCTTACCCATTGATTGAGGCTTAGGGCGTAGAAAAAAGCAACATGGACTAGATGCTTATTGGATCACGCCTCAAGAGTCCGAAATCCTGAGAAGGCTTTTGAATAGGTACTATTTGGATTTACCTTTTCAGCAATGCTGAGTTCTGTTTCAGTGCGTTTTAGACTACTTTAAAATGTAGCACCGATGAAGTAAAACTGCGACTGCAGTTCCCCGGTCTAAACGGAAGCAAATATCGCGTAAAACTTCGAAACATGTCAGTGTGAACGATCGCCAGCAATGAAATTATACACAGATGCGTCAGGTTTAATGGTTGATTGAAGTACTAACTCTACGTTGTTCCTAGAGAACATAAGTATTTATCACAGCATAAATCGCTTATTATTCTTATTCTAAAAAAAATGATCATGCTACTTTGTATCGCTGCAGATATAAACACATAAACTACATATACATACGTACATAGTTAAATACATACATTACACCATTGAGTTAGTTAAAAATGCTATACACATACATATGTACATATATTCATTAAAATATATTTGAAACATGTTTGTATTTTTTTTCAACATATTTTGCTCTATTCGAGCGGCATTTGATTTTCGATAATCGTTGGTTATCGAAAATCGAACAAATTTATATTGCACCCTGTCGAAATTTTCGTTGATTTTTGAATTTTCTGTTAAAGAGAATCTTAATAAGGGCTTTAGTTAGGGCTGGGCCAAAGCAGATCTAACAGGTAACCGCAGTAGAGAAATTGCAAACCTGCCAGTTTTTTTTTGTCAATAAGAACTATCAAATCAGTATAGTGAAAACAAAAGTTGACAATTTACAAATTCAATTCATTAAAAATAATTAAATAGAAAATGTAATTTTTTATTTCAGAACTTAATGTTTGATTATTAGGACAGTTGAGTTGGGCATCAAATGTACCGGTTTTGCGCCGGCAACCAAATCCGAGCTCGCGAAATGGCCTATGGACCTTACATTGTTTCCGTGAACGTGATTCTACAAGCTCTCTTCCTAACAATCCTTCGGTGTGGCTCTTTAAGAAAGAAATTCCGCCTTTTACGAGCAGTTCTTTGCAAATAACGCACTTCCCCAACTCTGTTCTAGTTGGGCACAAAATACACAACAAAAATATAAAGTGTGTGTTTTATAGACATGTGGTTTTTTAACAAAAAAAAACCCTCATATAATTTAATGCTATCGCCAAGACTTAAGCGTTATTATATAGATACTGGTTTGTTCTTATGTTTTAAAAATGATTCCGGCTTGAATAAATTCTAGCCGAGAGGCCCATTTTTCGACCACTTTTTGCAGCAATTGGGGCCGAATGTTCTCTTCCAACGCGTCAATCGTCTCGGGCTTATCTACGTAGACAAGCGACTTCACATAATCCTACAAAAAATAGTCCAGCGGTGTTAAATCGCACGATCTTGGAGGTCAGGCCACAGGCTCACCACGCGATATAAAGCGCTCACCAAAAATTTTCTTAAACAATTGATTGTTGATTTGGCTGTATGGCCGTCCACAGCAACTTCCTCCAATTCAGGCCCGAAAAAGTCATTAATCGTGGCTCTATAGCCACAAACCAAACTGAGTATAAATCAAGTAACAGCTGTCAAAAAGACGAGCACCGAAAAAAGTAGTGCCTCATTGAAAACAACAGTCTAAAAAAACACCATTTACAACATATTTATACATTTGATGAGCGAAATGCACAATATATTTTTCACTAAAATGCACGAATCAGATGTAAACAACTTTTTGTTGTTTTTATCAAACATATATATAAACATATATATTGGCAGTATGAGCAAGTGCAGTCAGCAAACATTACAGTACAGATATATAAAATTAGAAAAGGAAAACCGAGTAAACGTAAGTCAAAAATGACACTTGAATTCAAAAGAAAATCCAGTGGCGTAGCCAAAAATTAGTTGTCGAACCATGATTAAATTATAAAAGGTTTGGTAACTAAGCAGCTAGCTCCCTCACTTTTTGTCAAACGGCTCGCTTAGCATCCAAACCGTGTTGCTTTTTAATAATAAAAATAGTAGTGACCTGAAATCTTTTTAATACCAAAAACTAACAGGCAACACTTTTGGTTTCTTTTGTCCGCGTAAACGGTAAGTTCAACTCCGGATTTTAAAGACAGTATTTTTTCTAATTACAAGACTGACCCCGTATCGTAAATATTCCATGTAAATGTGTTCTTTTCCATTGAATGCTTTTCGCACGCATATAAATTCGATGTGAACTAATGTGATAATCATCCAAAAACTTGAATTTGCAAGAACTAAATTTTTGAGTTATGAGGTTTGATTCAATTTTCTTTCCGTCCAGGGGTTCGTCATAATATTAAGAATTATCCTGATGTCAATGGTATATACATATGTAAATAAAAGGAATAAAGTGAATAAATAACTTAAATTTAGCAAGACAATGTTTTATGATCAATCGAAATTATTTGTCGTTTAGTTCATGGGGCAAATAAATTTAAAATTTATTCGCTGGTCAAAAATTAAAAAAAATGTTCCAATAAGTACATAATTATGTTTCGTAAGCGTAGCTATTGTGTCTTAATTTTAATGAAATGCCTTCGAAATTTCTAATTAAAAAAAACAATAACATTTTACTACTAATTATTTACTTTTAAAGAAAGGGAAAAATATTCTAACCCGTTTGCCATACTACGTAAAACAACCCTTTATAAGGGGGTGTCAAAATTCGAATGTCATTATTTACCTAACCTTTTATAATTGAATCATGTTGTCCAACTCCAAATTGTTTTTATCGTTTCAAAATTTTTCGTTTATTTATTTTTTATTTTCAATTATAGTTCATTTGACAAAAGGCATATGCTTTTAAATTCTATACCATGTTCAAAAAATTGGAAATTTTCATAAAAAAATGAACAAACAAATTCCAAATGAACGACATTGCGAATATTGTAAAAATATCACTTCCGTTTTGAGTTGAGCCAACATAATGGGTTTTCTTTTTAGTTGAATAGTCAATGATTAAATTTGCACTCACTAAAAATGGAAATTTATGAATTAAACATTCACATGATTGCTGAATTTTTACACATTGCGCAGATAGATTACTGCCAATATATGAGTATTATGCATATGTTATCAAATGAAAACAAAGTTTGACATTTAAGATAATTTTTTTTTGTACATAAAAGAAATGGCTAGTCTCCAGTGAGAGTAACCAATATACGTTTATATGTATACATTCGTATACCAAATAGGTTTAGATCTTTAAAACTGTTTACATATGTATGTATCTGGTAAATCTAAGACATGATGTCACTTTAACCTTCGAGCGGTTTGACTATTATGTAAGAGGTTTATAGCTAAATTATAAGTATGACTGCTAAGTTTATTAATATAGTTTTTGCTTAACTTTACTAGCTCTTCTCTTACATGCGGAATTTTTAACAAACCAAGGAGCACCTACTAGGAGTCTCAGAGTTTTTGATTGATAGCGTTAGAGCATTTAAATATTAGAGTGACTCGCCGTTCCCCAGAGCTGTATGGCATAGGTCCAACCTCAATTGTGAGTTCTTTCTAAAGAGCTAGTACATCTTTTTTGTTTTTTGGTTCAGTTGCTTTACCTTGTAATTTATGTGAGCTGTCCATGTCAACCTTCTATCAAGGTAATTAACTGTTGAAGTCTGGGTTATTGGTGCGCCGTTGAGCTTAACTGGAGGACAGTCTCCTCTTCTAAGTGTGAAGGTTGTGTGTGTAGATTTCTGTGGGTTAACTTTAATCTTCCATTTCTTTAACCAGTTCTCTATTTCACAGAGCTTCTTTTTCACACACTGGTGTCTCACATGTGCAATTATGGCTGTATCATCAGCAAATGTCGTAATGTTAACATATATCATAACAGGCAAACCAGCAGTGAATATTGTGTAAAGCACCGGACCCAGAATGCTGCCCCGCGGTACGCCGGCATTTATGGAGTACATACGTAATGTAACACCTTCATTTACAAGATAAAATTGTCGGTCACTTAGATATGACCTTAGCAAACGGTAGTATGGAATTTCCCGTGTGCCAGACACGATCAAATACCTGCTGTACATCAAGAAATACAGTTGTACAATATTTTTTTACTTTCCAGTGCTTTTACTATATCATTTACTATTCGATGACATTATTCTGGTGTACCATGAATTCTCCTAAAACCAAACCGATGTTCCAAAACTGGCAACATTCTTCTCAAAAGTATTTAAATACATTAGTGAAAGTTACCAGCAAACTTACCGGTCCGTATGAAGACAAACTATTTTCAGGCTTGTTCGGTTTCAGAATCATTATAACTTCTGCACATTTCCCCTGCTTTGGATAATAGTCTAAACTTAGCATTGCATTGTAAACTAGTGTTAGTAGCTGTATGCACTTAGGGGGCAGGTTTTTTAAAGTGTTGCCGTTGTCAAATCTTGGGGATTTTTTGCAGTTAATGTTTGTAATCTCTACTTCTACTTCAGTTGTGGAGACAAGACTGATCGGAAGATTCATTTGGCACGGTGCTTCTAAAAAGTTCAAAATATCCTCCTCCTCTGTTGTGTCACCATCTGAATTTGGCTGAAATATTGAGTAAAGATGATGCGCAAACGCTTCAGCCTTTTCTTCATTGGATCTGCACCAGAATCCATTGTGTTTTTTCACCGCGATATTTTTTTTGCAGGACGTTTCAGATAACGCTTAGCTCTCCAGAGACTGTATTCAAAGTCGCTTGTGAAGAGGTCAAGGTTTTTCAGATAATCTACAGTTGATTCGTTCCTTATCTCAGTAACGTCTGTCTTTGACGCCATGACCTTTTAAAGATTATTCGCTGTTTGCGGCATCATGTTGTATGTTACGATGAGTGGCGAGTGATCGGAGCTTAAGTCAAAGCTTTCAGTAACGCTTGCATGATATTGAGGTATGAGTAAACAATAAAATCTAAAAGATCGGGAATCTTCCGCGGATCAGTAGGCCAGTAAGTGGGTGTGCCCGTAGACAGTGTGGATACATTGTTATCAGTGATACATTTGTAAAGTTGTCTTCCCTTTGGATTTATCAACCTAGATCCCCACCAAGGATGTTTGGCATTGTAATCACCACCAGCAATGAACTTTGACACAACTTTTTGCAAAAAGTCCCAATAGTCATTGCATTTGAACGAAAATCTAGATGGGAAATATACTGCCGACAAACTCAAATCAAAGTGTAGGCATTTAACCTGTATACAAGCTGCTTGTATTACGTTATCTTTGATACTGTCATTAACTTTATGCCTCAACTTATTTTTAATTATAATTGCTGCTCCTCCATGAGCTTTGTTATCTGGTGATTTGCGGTAATAAGGTCATAGCCGTTTATGCTTTTTAGATATCAATATAATATCAATGTTATACAATTAAAAAAATATTTGAATTTCATCTTTATGGTTGGAAAGCCCATTAGCATTCCTTATAGTAATACGTAGATCTATTTGCATAGCTTGTTAACTAATAAGGTTATCATAATCAAAAAATTATTGGTTAACTCGAACTGCTTTGCTAGCAAAGTCTCTATTATTTATAGAGGATTGACTTCCTTTGGGGCTGTGTTACTTTGAAGCATTTGGGCATATGTTGGCTGATTTGCATATTGTTAGTCCTGATGGACTCATTGAAAATGGTATTGTTCTGGTGCATGTTATTTTGCACAGGTGTCTTATTTCGTGCAACCAGTTTATGGTACACTCAACAACCCTTGTAACTAGCGACATGACTCTCGGAACAGTTAGCACATTTAGTTGGTAATTCTATGTTTTTTGGGCAGTCTTTAGTTGGATGATCTATAGACCATTTCACACATTTGTAGCGTTTGGTACAATAGGACTTCCTATGTACAAACTCTTGGCATTGGAAACATTGAAAAATGTCGTTAACTTTTTGTGATTGTTCAACTTTGACAATAACATTGCCAATATGTTTAATGTTATAAATACCAGCATTTTTATTGTTAGGCTCAATATCAATGAAAAACTTATGTAATGGCTCTTTTTTAATGCGACTCTTAATATTACTTATGCTTCTGACTTGGTGGCCAAGCTCTTCAATTTCTTGCTTTATTAGTACTATAAATGCCCCATCTTGCTTTATTTGATAAGTATGAAACTTAATTTTGTCCTTTCTTAGAGCGTTAACTAATTTTCTATATATATTTATAGACTGAACCATAACCCTAACATGGTCATCTCTTTGAGACTTGTAACTAAAATCGTCTTTCTCTATTACTTTACAAATATATGTCATCATACCATTAATATCATTAACATCAGAAAGAAATATACATATGTAGGTAGTGGCTTTACTAAGCTTTCACAGTCGACGTCGTGATTTCCATTGTCGTCGTTGTCATCAACACTAAGAGCATCAAAACGGTTGGCACCACTTGATGTGCCTGATGTAACGTCCAAAGCTAGTCTTTTTTGCACTGTTGGTGAGGTGATGCATTCGCTTTTTGGCTGTTGACACACTTTGCCAATGCATTTCGGGATCATCGTTGCTTTCGCCCAGCATGTTGTTTTTCTAGCACCAACGGTGCCTTTATTGTTGTTTCATTCAGCAGTAGAAATTGCTTTGAAGAACACAATGAGTGCATACAAACACAGTGAATGCACGAAAAAGAAAAAGTAAAATGCAAACTGGTTTCGCTGTTATTTATTTATTTTAGCGCAAATGCAGAGATCAACACTTTTAATCGCTTACGCAGTCAAATAACGACTCGTTTAAGATAAATGAAAAAAAAAAAATCAAGTTATTAATTCTACTGAGGTTACCTGTTAAATCTGCCTTGGGCTGGGCTTATTTCTATTTCCGAATATCAGATTATTCCTTCGGACTTTCTGTGTATACAGATAAAATTCAATTGCTGGGAATATCCGATTATTATCCGCTCATTAATATTCGTATGTATGTATATTATAAATGGTGTTTGGACATTTTTATAAAAAAAATTTAAATATTTACTGAATTTATTATGAAGCAGAATAAGTAGTAGAATATATCCGATTCAATTCCGTAAGAGCAATGTAAATAATATTCAACATTAATCGTCGCGCTCTCGTAAAGTATACGAAAATCAAGTACATTTAAAATAATATTTGATAAATATTTTATTTTACGCTCTACGTTTAGATTTCGTAAAAAAACATTCATGAATAATATAATTTTTTTTCAATCCAATATCGGAATTTAAATAAAAATAATATTCAGAGATCCGGATATTCAGATTTTTTAAATCGACTATACGAAAATCCGTATTATGCGTGCACTCAAAAATTAGAAGTCCCAACCTTATAAAGTATGTATTCATAATGTATATGTTAATTAGAGCCATACATATGTATGTATATGTACATTAGGGTGATTCACACAAAAAAAAACCATTTTTTTTCTTGCAAGCAGGCCCAAAAGTTTCAAATTGACGTAAAAAGATACCAGTTAAAATTTGAGCCCTTAATATTAATATTAACACTGCCCGCATCGCGTTTTTCTACTAAAGAACTTTATTACTAGCCTGTCGTGTATCATAAAAAAGATCAGATTGCTTATTTTTGTAGGGAATTCTGTATGATTTTTCGAGAAACCTAATATGTTACGTGTTATTTGAGGCCAAAATTCAATTTATAGCAAATTTTAAGGTTTTTGATGCATAACAGCAAATTTGATGGTTTTATTGGAACAAATCACCCAAAAAATTCATGTTTATCTTAATTTTAGTTTCCTAGTGTTAATAATTTTTGGTAGTCGTTCAAAGAAAAATCGAATAGCTCAAAGATTTATTATAAATGTTTTTTATGAAAATAAAAATCATGATAAATTGTTCTATTGTAATATTGTAATATCATATGAGATCTTTTTTGTAGAGCGTTCAATTCAAATTCCAATGTACATACATACATACATATGTATATACATGAAAAATTGCTAAAATTCAAATATCTTCGCATTTTCGAACAGCTTGACAATAAAATAAATATGGTACGCGGAAAGAAACGTACACCTCTAATGGAAAAATTATAGGCAACCAAGACCTAAAGCCACAAAATTCGACAAAAAAAATTTGGTAGTATCTTTCAAAAAAATTGTCCTACTCAACGTAACAAACCGCAGAATGCAATTATGGACATTTCTTTTGATACTCTTTTGACCTGCATATAAAGTTAATTACATTTTTTTAAGCAAAAAAAAAAAATACACAGTTTATTTCGGATATAAAATGCACGAATTTGAAACACTTTATGCATGGAAGTACTTTATAAAAGTCCCCTTTTATAGTAATTTATACGAATATCCCGCTTAAAGAAACATTTGGAAAAGTTCTTAGTAATAGGGGTCACCCTTTGGCAAGCAATAGCAAAACTCCGAATGTATTTCTGCCAGAAACTAATTTAAAAAATCGTATACCTAAGACATTTGGCGCTGGAGTCGAGTTATTCGAAAAGTTCGTTTGTTTGGTCCTACTTTATAAAAGTAATAAATTTGCAAAGAACTTTTAGAAAACATACATTTAAGTATTTTCCGATTCGGGATATTCAGAAAATCTATATTTATTGGCCAATTCAGTGAAAATAGGCAAATATACATGTATAAACATATATATATACATAGGTTTACGAAAAAAAAATGTCCGATTAGATTTTTTGAAATTAGCAATGTATTACGTATTCACGTAAACCTAATTCGTTAGGTAGCGCTGTAGCCGAAGTAAATATTTATATATATCTATCTATAAAACTTTAAGGATTAAGTTCTAAATTAAGGTGCAACTTCACAT
The DNA here is from genome assembly GCA_963971545.1 of Philophylla caesio. Lineage (NCBI taxonomy): Eukaryota > Metazoa > Arthropoda > Insecta > Diptera > Tephritidae > Philophylla > Philophylla caesio. The sequence goes on along the minus strand of OZ020607.1, from coordinate 102,802,838 downwards.
TCAAGAAAAGTGTGAAATATAACAAAATCTGGTTAAAACCATAAAATTTGTTTTCAACATACGAGCTTTAAAAGGAAGTGTATGGAATCATCTGATTGGATTACATACATACATATATGTATATCTACTTCGTATTTTAAGTCAATCTGAAAAAAATTTGCTTTTGTTCAGTCAACTATTTTTTAAACTTAACAAGGCAATCGGAATATGCATATCCATATTTCATACATACTTTAATCTAATTTAATGGAGTTCATTTGATCAGTCGATAATTTCGAAACATTATACGAGAATCTTAAGATTATATTGTGACAGCTTAAAGAAATCATTTTTAGAGATATACCGCTGCAAAACAGGATGCATGCTCCTAGTAGAAAAATAAACCAAGCAACTTTTTTTGTTTAAGCCCTGGCTTCCTGGAATTTTCTAACTAGAGGTGTGCTGTTGTTTTAATGCCGTTTTTTTGCGAGCAAGCTAACCGAAAATGCGCGTGGAATGAAAAAAGCGAGATTTGTGTAATGTATGTACGAGTATGTTTCAATAAATATGTACACAAAAATGGCTTCGAGCTCAATAAGAGTCGTAAATAAAAACGTTAAAAAGGCCATAAATAACTAAAACATTAATATGTAGAGTAGAAGGGGGGTAATGTCGCGAACTAACTTTTTAGACAAAAGGAATGAAATGATTAACTAGAAGTCGGTAAGGTAGGTGCCCGGTGACCGACGGAGGTTATGACCAAAGGTGTGGCGACATTTGTAAAACTCAAATTTTCGTAACGACAAAAATGTTTTTTAACGTGTGTAAAAAAGAATTTGTCTAACAGAAAAATACACCAGGTAAGTGTTTTCCAAAGTAAAATTCCCTGCTAATGCAAAATAATGCTTTATTTTTAAAAGAATTGTGTTTTTTTACCGAGTTATCGAAGTTAACCTGAAAAATTACCGTTGGCGAAATTTCCTGCATTTGATGTGCGGAAATGTCGTGCACTATAAAGAGTGAAGTAAATTGAATATACTGATATTTAGGTATAATTGTTTTTCAAATAATTTGAGATTTTTTATTTTTTTTTGACAAATTTTTTTTCAACGTTTTTTCATGACAACTATTTGTTATGCATTCATCAAGTTTTTGTTTTTACATTTATTCCATGATGCAATAATGAAAGGTGTTGTACGTTGGCAACTTCTCGCTCTAAATCAGCGATCTTGAACGCCCTTAGAAACTGTGTTGTTTCTTTCCAAAATTTGGTTACCAGTTTTGTAAAAAAAAATGTTGAATTGTAGCAGAAAATTAAGTTTTTCATGTGGAACTTATAATATGTATTATCGATTGTTTTGACATTTTGGATAATTTTTCTCATTTGTTGATAATTGAAACATTATTTGTTAAATTATTAAGTGGAATAAAGTTCTTGGATTTATTTCGGAAGACAGGATAAACAATTTTATTGGCATTTCCAATACAATATTTTATTGGCAAAAAAAAAAAATTTCCGTTTTTTGATAAAGTGTCAAAAATAGTTCTCTATAAAATCATCTACATACATAGAAGAACTCCCATTTCTCTCCCGCAATCAACCGACTCAATCGTCTCGTCAACGTACATTTTTCGTTTTCTCCGCTCGTCTTTGGAACAAGTGAATTTTATATGCAATTTAACCATATTATAATAGTTATACCATAAAGGCTAAAGGAACTCCATGGACCTGTATATTTATGCTTTTTCAGTTACCAAATAGTATATCTTTCCTAAAAATTCCACCTTCAGTGTTTTATGCTCATAACCATTGAGGATTACCTCCAGTTTCTTCATAATCCAATGATTGGAAATAAACTATATTAATGTGGCCGCTGTAGTCGAGTTGGTAGCGGTTAGTGCTATAACTTGATATGACGGTGAGTTCGCGGTTCGAATCTCAGCCAGGGCAAGCAAAATCTTAATCATAGAAAAGTTTTTTCTAATAGCGGTCACCCCTCGGCAGGCAATGGCAAACCTCCGAGTGCATTTCTGCCATGAAAAAGCTTCTCATTAAATACACCTGCCGTTCGGAGTCGGCACAAAACTGTAGGTTCCTCCACATGTGGTATAATATAAAGACACACACCACAAATGGTAGAAGAAGCTCGGCCAAACACTGAGCTATATAGGGTAAGCGCCTAAATTATTTAAATGTGGGAAAACTTTTCCTAAAAAAAGTTAATCGCTGGACAAACATTGTTATGTTGTTGGTACGTTTTTAATGCATTTGCATCATATTTGAACATTTTACATTAATTACTAAATAATAGTCATCATCGAAGAAGTTTGTCTTTTTTAATTTTGGCATCCAAAAACACTAAAAATTCGTACTGTGCGCAGGTTTTACTAGGAAATTTAAATACAAATTATGTTATTAATTTTTTTTGTCAGTTTACATTTTAAATATATAATATTCTAATCATTGTGGTTAAATTGTATGTAAATATCTTCACTCATTTGTACTTTTTCCTAAGAACGGCCTTATTTTATTCCCGTTTCTCTAATACTTCCAAAATATAACATTGAGCTAAGGGCGTTCAAACTGGCGCTGTCACAACGTACAACACCTTTCATTATTCCATCATGCATCTATTCTAGCAAATAGCCTAGTTTTACTTCTTTTCAATTTTTTCTTATTTTCAACTGTGTTTCTTAACTTTATATGAACTTATATAGATATAACTTATACATATATATAAGTTTCTACTTTTATTAGTTGTAGAATAATAAATAAATACATAATAATGGTTTACTTTCTTAAATCAAAGCACTGATTATCATTTTTTTCACAGTCTGGTACTTTAACTATGCTCGAAAAATAATGCACGACATGTCCTCACAAAATTCGGCGATGCTCTTTTTTTTTTTTAATTTACACCAAGAAGATTTCTTGCTACAAAAATGTTGTTTTACGAAAATGTAATCAAGGTAAAATTATCTTTCGAATAGATGCTTGGTATTCAGTTGAAAAATGCGGCTATATGAGCAAGTCAAAAAAGAGTGCACGAGATTACCCCCGTCTACTCTACACATAAATAAAAAAGTGGGATCATACACATGAGGATGAGTAACAATGGATTGGTCTCAATTTGTATCTAAATACACACAGATATACGAAATAATTTACTGTGTAATAATATCAGCATGAATTGAACTCACCAATTTCACTTGCATTTTTTTGGAGTAAAATAATTTTGATAAAAGTCTAAGCATCTGCAATGCAATGCATGATGAAGGCTTTCAAACAGATTTGATAAAGTGAATAAATTTTATATAATTGATACATAAGCGTATTCAAATAAATATGCAATCAAACCACTTACAAATGTCTGTGTAGATATATATATGTATATGGACAATATAATTTCTCAAAAACCAAATTTATGTAAGTGCGTTGATAAAAAATCGCAAAAAATCAAAATCAAATCAGTTGAATTTGTGGAGTTCGCAATAAAATCAAATGCGATCGATGGGCTAAACGTCTCAAGAGAAAATTAGTGCATTTTTGTTTTTGGCACAAGGGACAAGTTTTGGTTAAAAGATTATGTAATAGGAGTGCGAATACATACCGTCAGTGGGCATGAAATCTTCATAGATAAAAGATCCAGTTTTGCGCACGCGCGACTCAGGTGAATAAACGCTGCTGCGACTACCGATCTACAAATATATTTATGCAATTATTATTTTTTTTTTTTTTGAAATGGCTGCAAATTGTCTAAGCACCTTTCTAAATAGACGTTGACTGCCACCACCAGCCGAAGTTGGATAATAAATATAGATGTTGTGGTCCTCAGCCGAAACGGGTTTCTCTACAAATGGCTTATTGAAAATAACGCCATTCACTTCCACATGATCCTCGGATTCGATCAGCTCATGCTCTGTTGAAAAGGAAATTAAAATTGAATTCATGTTGTAAATACGTTACAAAAAAAAAAAAACACACACACACACAATTATACGTACGTTTTGGATCGGGTGAATCGCGATCTAAGACGGCATAACGCGGTATTTCAATGCCTTCCTTTTGCAATATAGCATAGACGCGTCGACGATCTTGTATATCGTATTGCATATGTAAATTATTAAGCACATAGGGTTTTCGCAGCTGCGCATACTGTATTGCCTTTTCCAAGGGAAAGCCTTTCGAATGAAACGAAATGAGACAGTCACAGAGTGGCCAATTTTCCACTGGCTCCTGAAAAATATTAACAAAATGAGTCTTTGCAGGTATATACATATGTATTGTTGAAGCCTGTAAGTGTTTACATGCCTTCAAAATTACATCTTCTGAAAATATAAGCATTTTAATGAATTCAAATTCTTGTAGGCGCGTCAGGATCTCCTTCATCGGTTTGGACTGTGTCTTCTTCGCCATGGCGCATATGCCCACAACAACTTGCTTGCCAGGATTCGAACAGGTGCTGCAATCTGAGTCCATGCCGTCATTGCTCTCACCGTCGCCCTGTGTATAAAAATAATAAATTGTTTTATTATATAATATTTTCTAATTTGTCAGAAATGATTTCATTTTGAAGCATTACCAACGGATGATTGCCAAACCAGTAATTATTCATGTTAATAAACAATATTTGTACATACATATGTATGTACATACATACATACTATATCTACATGATTCAATAATAAAAGGTTTGCTCAATAAGCAGCTATGTAGCTCGCTTGCTATTTGTCAAACGGCTCCCATATAAAGGCATTTAGGTGATTCACAAGGTGTCTTAAGTGTCGTATTGTCGTAAAGTCATACAATTTTTCAAAATTCCAAGCAAAACAAAAAACATTTGAACTACCGAAAACTTTTATGACTTTACACCTTTACGACATTTTACGACACCTTGTGAACCACCTATGTAACTGTGTCGTTAACTCTTCAAAGATACGTGAAAATTGGAGGAAAAATAAAATTTGTTGTACAATAATTTTGAAGTCATCACTGCTGCCTTTATTGTTGTTTGCTTTTTAAGTATTTGCTGACATTTCGTTTTCTGACTGTGCGAATTCGCGTAATATTTCAATTAATTGATTTTATTCCTTAATTTTATAAATTTCTAATATTATATTATTTATCTAATGCAGAGTAATTATTCTCAGCGTTCCTGTAAGTTGTATATTTTAGCTGTTCAACTGTTGCACCACACTATATTTGAACGTTCTTCCTGCCCCAGAGCAGAGCTGTTAAATTTGGATTACGATTAGTAATCAATTAGATTAAATTTTAAAAATAATGGTGTTGATTACATAATTCTTTTTTAAACAATTCCTGATTATTAATTAATTATGATTACAAATAATCCAAAAATAATTAAGATTAGTTAGGATTACGAGAAAATAATCAAAAAAATAATTAACTACTATCAAGGACTATTTTTGATTATTTTCGATTATTTTAAAAAAATTTAGAATGCGCATCATTTTATACATACATTTTATTTTGAAAAATTTGCATTTAAAACGTAAAAAAATTCTGAACAAATAAAACAAAATTAGAAAGTTTTTGTTTACAAAATATATGTATATTCACTTCAATAAAAAAACAACCAATACAAATTTTAGTACTTCCTAAATCAACAAAAAAGGGAAAAATATGTGGAAAAATAATAAAGAAAACAAATACATTCAATTAAAAAAAAAAAAAAATTTTATTGTATTTACATATATGTATTTACAATTCTCCTTCATTACAACAAATTTTTCAAAAGAAAAATCCGACAATGATTGCCGCCTTGGGCTGTTGACGATCCCGGCAAATGAAAACAGTCGTTCAACTAGAGCTTAGCCCTTAGAAAATCATATTTTTTGTAAATCTCGTCAGCACTTGCATTATCATTTAAATAGCTGAAGAACTGATGTTTTATTGCGTATATTTTTTGGTGAGTGTTATGTTACACTTTATTTACTTGTTATACTGTTATGTTTAAACAAATAGAGCACAAACCCGTGAACCCGTGATAAATAAGAAGAATGCAGAATCAATGAAGGTTATCAATTATCAAATCGATGAACATCAATAATAAAAACAAAAAATTAAAAAAAAAAACAACTAACATTAACCAGTATTGCCATAATTTCGCAAAATAAAAAAAAAATAATTAAAAACAATCAAAAGTATTCTTCGAAAGTAGTCAAATTATTTTTCGATTACTTTTTATTATTTTTGATTATTTTTTCGTAATTTTTATTAATCTTGATTATTTTTCGATTATCCGTAATATTAATCAATTAGTAATCGTGCGAATCTGAAAATAATGGTAATATAATCATTACTTCACCTTTAAAAAAAAATCTAATTACTATCTATTATGATTTTTTGTTGTTTTTTTACTCCGACAAGGTTGAAAGTTGATGTATTTTGGAACGATTTTCCGTCGATCCTTGTCAAATTTGGTTTTGAAACAAACCGGTTTCGGCGTTGTGCCATCTTCAGTGTTATTTTTCGTTCTGTTTAGTTTACGTCTGGCGGTCCCTATTTATTGTGTTTTGTCCTTCGTAGGTATCGGTATCTGTCGTTAACTAGCAGCCAACAAATGTTTGTAGGTGTATGCTACCTGAGTTTAGGATTTATTTGTCAGCGTGAAGTTTTTTTGTGGTATGCATGGGTAGGTAGAAGTCAGTAATTTTTGTCCTGCTGGATGTTTTGTGTTGGTCCTGAGCGTTAGTTTCTTTGGTAGTACCTAAGTTCGTGCTTTGTTTTTTGTAAACAAGTTTCAATGGCTCAAATATTACGTCCGAGTTGGTGTTCGTCTGTTCGTTTATTATTCTTCCGTCAAATGTTTTCTGTTTATATATCTCCATGTTTTCCAGTGCGTTTAGGCGCCGACCTTTTTGCTGCACATGCAATACCTTTACGGTTTTCTTAATGTTTGCTGGTGCACATTTGCTGTGGAACATGTGATTTGCAAAGTTAGATTCAGGTGTTGTGGTGGGTTTCCGTGACTTCTTGTTGTAATCCCTTATGTGTTCGCGGAACCTTGTTCTTACTTTACGTCCTGTTTGTCCTATGTAGCTGTATTGGCATTCGCAGGTCAGTTGGTATACGCCTTGGCTGTTTAGTGAGTCCCCTGTATTTGTACTTGTCCGTAGTATTCGTCCTAAGTTGTTTACTGTTTTAAATGCTGTGTGAATGTTGTGTTTTTTGAAAAAATTTGCTAATTTATGTGTCGATTTTCCTGTATAAGTTAATACTGTCCATGTCTTTCCGTCTTTATCCTTATCGCTTCTTTTTGGGGTCCCATTGTTTCTTCTGATTTTGTCTATCAGATCTTTTTTATATCCGTTATTGACCGCTATGTTGTAAATAATGTTTAGCTCTCTCCTGTGTGCTTCTGGTGTTAAAGGTGTTCGTTCTAGTCTGTCAACTAGTTGCTTTAACGCCGCATTTTTGTGCTGCTGATGGTGGTTCGAAGTGTTATGAATTACCGTGTCTGTGGCTGTTGGTTTTCTGTAAATTTCATAGCCAAGTTTTCCTGTGGTCTTGTCTGCCCTAATTGCCAGATCTAGGTAGTTAATCCTTCCTTCGCTTTCTGTTTCCATTGTAAACTGTATGTTTCCGTGTTGTTTGTTGAGATACTCCAATACTTGTTCTTCGTTGTTGCTGGTTAGAATGCAGATAATGTCATCAACGTATCTCGCGTAAAATGTAACACCCAACTCGGTTGTAAGTTCTTTCATGTATTTTTCTTCCAAATTCTGCATGAATACTTCCATGAGTACGGCTGAGGTTGGGTTCCCCATTCCAAGTCCGTTCGTTTGTCTGTAGATTTTGTTATTAAATTTGAAATAGTTTTGTTGTAGTGTGGTTCTTAGAATTCTTGCGATCTGTGCAGCCTTGATTTTGTTTTTGGTTTTCTCCAGTATTTTTGTGTATACCATGTCTATTGTCTCAGTTAGTGGTATTGAGGGGTATAAGTCCTTAATGTCAAACGATACTAGTTTACTCTCCTTTGTGATGTTAACGGTCGTCAGTTTCGCTATCATTTCCGTTGTGTTAGTTATTGTGTGTTCGTTTTCAAGTTCTAGGATGTCCTTCAGTATCGTCTTTAGATGCTTTGATAATCTATATCCAGGTGCTGACTTGTAGTTGATTATGGGCCTCATGATTAGTAATCATTACTTAACAGCTATGCCCCAGAGCAGCGATACCCGTTTGTAAGTGTTAACCGTACCAACACACTCACAGCCGTGTTCGAACGTTTTTATTTTAGCTGCTTTCAAGTGAAGGGTGGGGACCCATTCTGTCTTAGCAGCTTAGATCCGCATTGGTATGCGCTTTTATATTATGATAGCATTAGTTAGAGTAAATTAATTAATAAATTTAATTATTATTATATAAACAATAAAATAAATAGAAAACAAGAACATATGACCTTTTAAATTTAATTTTAAATGCGAAAAATGCTCCGATTGGTGTGGTAGACGTACTTAATTAGCTTTTTACCAGTTGAGTAAATCAAAGTGCCAAATGCAAGTTGCAAATTATGCAGCAAATAAAAGAGCTCGATAGCGTTCACGAGGACGCGTTTAACGAAACATGTTTCCAATGATCCTACCTCCACACAGGTGGATGAAGTTGCCAGAGGAGGCTTATCAAAGCCAAGTAGCTGCTTTTTGAATTCTATTATGCGATTGGAAGTAGTATTTATTTTAAGTGTACCACTGTTCAGAACTCTGGCAGGTACTTCGAAAACCTAATTGCGATTTCAGAGCACTTAAATGCCAGCTCAGAGCTCAAGAAGATTTTTTTAGATCAAGAATGTACCAGTTAATTAAAATCCTGAACAATCAGAAATTAAAGGAGTTTAAAGAAAAAATTCGATAAGAATTCGATATTAAAAAATTAATAGCATTATAATTTTTTGTTAGATAACATGAAAGATTCGTACTAGCGAAACTTCTATTTACAAAGGGATTTTATTTTTGCCCTTTCCCCATCCTTCTTAAATCCAACCTTTTACTTGGGAGTGTCTTTCGTGAGCAAACCTTTAATAATTGAATCGTGATATGTATAGGGTGTATAAGGGATATTCCCATAACGCCTTTTACATACATAGCTTTTGGAGAATTTGATATACATATTATACAAATATTATAAGGTTAAAGCAGTAGTTCCACTTAACTGCAATTTACAGTAAATTTCATGCGCTTTTAAAGAAACAGGCACAAACATAATAATAAATTTTTTTCTTTGGTTTCTGCTTCTGTTGCTCCAATTGCTGTCGTCTCTTTCTATTTTATTTGTGGTTACACTCCACCGAAATGGCTCGACTGATTTTTATGAAAGTTTTTATGTAATAGAGTATATCATAGGTATGAAAATAGGTCGTACTTTATACCGATAGGTGATTAGGGTGTTCCTATCAAGAAAAAAATTTTATATTTCTTTGACAAAAATATTGATTTGGCATCAAAGAATATTCAAAATAACCTAGACGCAGTGTGTAACATAAAAATAAAACAATCGTCCATGTGCCCAGTGCAGAAAAAATGAAAAATTTTCACATTGTTACAGTTTTCAAATGATTTCAGACAAACACTTTCCCATTATTCCACGTTCGACGTACGCTGATGAGGTCAAAGCCACTGTGACATAATATTGAAAAAGCCAAGCTAAACATAAACATGCGCGTCCAAATGCTACAAGAACCATCCGTTGGCACATTCCCGAACCAATTGTTAATTGCATAATCGTTGATTCGCAAAATGCTCTCATTTACCGCATATTTTCCAATGTGCGCACTTAATACAAATTTGTCGACTATTTAAACTTCGAAATACAACAGTTGTTGCCAAGCAACTTGGTATCATACAAATCAATCCCAATGAAGCTGTAAATTATCCAACAGTAAATAACATACTAGTAAATAACATAATGGGAGATTGCTGCACGCCAGGGTGGAGTTTTCTCTCCTCTTTTATGGAAGATCACTATCAGCACACCCCGGTGCAAAAAGGAATGAAAGACGGTAGAGTCATAAACCTGACAACGTTGCCATCGCGTCTAGCGGACACAGCGAAATGCATCTATGTATAGTCCGAGTTCTAACACAGGCTGAACTTACTTTCTTTAATTGCGTGTTTAAGTTAGGATAGGAAAATCCTATGAAGCCATACGATGGGGGGGAACAAAACGCCTTTTTCATAACTTCGCAACAGTTCTTTGTAGGACTCGGAAGTCTATCGAAATATCAAATTCGGCCAACTTTTCCGATATAATTATTAGAATGTTTGATTTCTTTTGTTTAAAAAAAATACCGCTACTTGAGAAGTGGAATGGCTGTTGCCAGATATTACCCATTTTTAAAACCCATCAGAGTAACTTATGTACATAATTACCGAGTTTCGTTTGGATATCGTCTTCTTAATGCTTAATTTAAAATAAATATTTAAAAATATTTCCTATTGAACCAAGGAAGTTGACCGATTTCATCCATTTTTGCAATTTTTCTTAACAAGATCACAACTGAACTGCTTACGAAATATCATTAACGTAAGAGTTCTCCTATTTTTTTCAAAAAGTGTCTGTATTCTTATCTTTCTGTGTCGTGAAGCTTCTTTTTTGAGTTCGTTTTTTGCTTTCACTAAGAAAAGTTTTCAATCATTTCATTTCGACCAATTGACTATCTAGATTCACAGATATTTTCGCGACTCAGGCTTATGCCCGTAGAGTTAAGGAAGAGTCTGAATCTTGTACTGACCGTTGGTTGGTTGGTAGTAGCGTTGTCTTGGCTAGGTCCCAATTAGCGATTTTGCCATTTTGTTTCGCTATTTTCTTGGAACCTCAGGTATGTCTTACGACTCTTAATCTTCAAAGACTTTGATTTGTGGCTGAATCTGCTTATGCAGTTAATTTTACATCTAGAGAACTCCTAAGCGTCTTTTGGAAGAAACCCTAGTACCAGATTTTATGAAGTTTTTTCCTTCTCCTGTAAAGTAGCGAAATAACTAAAATGCACGGCATTACAGGTTTCGGGTTTTCCTAATACAGCCTGACGCCAGTTGTCTTACATTTTATGTAGATATGTATTTTACTCACATTTCCAAATGCATGTTTTAACGAATTTTAGGAAATATTTAAATTTACGATTCCTTGTAAAAAATAAATAAGCCTGCTTTAAAATTTTATATCTTAATGCATTCACATATACATCACAAAAATCAGCTGTTTTTTTTAAATACCATAAATCACCCTACAACGTCGAAGGCCATTGACGGTTGGCATAGCTTAAAGTACGTAAATTAGTGCAAAGTTTTCAAAAGTTATGCAAAGTTGTGCGAATTATGCTTAATCAACCCCTTAAGTTTACTTTTTCCTTACTGATTTTCAATATACTTTTTTCTTAAATAAAAAATTAGATTTAATTGCATTATATTATTAAAAACTCTAATTCGAGTGCATATTTAGTTTTTTGTTCTTTTTTTAAATAAATCTTCTGTTCATGCAAGCCAGCATTGATTTCTTGTTCTTTTTCCAGAAGCCATCTATCGATATTAGCACTGATATATTCCAAGTTTAATCGTAGCAGCACAAAAATGGCAAGTAACCAAGAACGAGATAACTCGTAATTGACGTCCTTGAAAATAACGCAATCTACGAGTTATCTCGTCAATCTGGCAGTCAACGTGTTAAGAAACCCCTTTTTCAATAATTAGTGCACCGCTCGGGAACTGGTAAACTGCGAATGATAACACGAAAATCAACTCATTCAGCTGGAAATGCTTTTGTTTGTTTAGCGCTTCGCTAAAAGTTTTAAAACATATTTGTGTTTTACCATCATTTCCTCACAGAAAAGCTTTTCACTTCATAATGAAATCATAGAGCATTTTATATTATCAATAAGAATTCGTAGAGAGCTTTGGCTTGCAAAGATTCTTGATCAAAATAAAATAAATGAACAATCACATACATACACACATACTCGTACATACTTAATCACACGGACAAATATTTTTTTTTACCTTAACTAAAATACATAATTTGCTCATAATTAATATGATTCATCATCTTTACTTCTAAAACGATTTGAGCACGTGTATTAGCTTTATTGAAAATCCATACATATATTATGTAAAATATTTTTTTTTAATTATAAATTCTTTAAAGCTTATTTAATTACATATCGTCGATTTAGAATGAAAGGCTACTAAGTCCTTGATAGTGTTAGATTCTAATGCGAGATGAAAGAAGATGCGATAGCACATCATTCGTTTTATCTTTCTGGCAATATTTAAAAAAAAATTTACTTAACAACTTTTCACTCTAAGGCACTTTATGGGTTTCTCAGTGCTTGTAAGTCTATAACTTTTAAACAGTTTAAGTATTTTGGAATATTAGTAAACATCACAGCTATTGAAATGTGCAAAAAATGTCTATGCAAGGTGATTTCACGTGACTTGAAATTAAAGAAAATAGTTGAAATGAAGTTCCTTCGAAGTAAAGTATTTGATAGGCCTCATAAAAATGAACATTTTATGATCAAATTTCATATGCAATTTAATAATAATATTGCTTTCCCAAATTTAACGTACGTCGGTCCATGCACTTTTTGCTGGAATTTCGCTTGATAGTTTTTCTGCTTGACTCACAAGTTGCGGTAATTTTTATTTGCTATATTGCTCTACAGCTTCCGAAGTAAACAGATATCATTTTTCCGCATCAATTTCTCTTGACGAAAATTTAAAACAAGATTTTTTTGGAATTGGTAGTTATATCATTTAAGAAACTCATAGCCGTATTGCCATCATTACAATTACCGAAGCTAGTTTTGGAAAAGTCTATAAGCAAACCAGTTTGTTTCTTTAACGCTTCAGGCTGTGTGCATGCTTTGTATTTTGTTGTTGCAATTGCAGTATTATTATACTTAATTGCAAGATTTTTTCTTTTCTTTTGCACTTTTGCTATACTTTTTGATAATGTAATTCACCTCTTCTGATTTACTACCTAACTAATTACTTATGCGCCAAGCTTCACGATGTTAGTCAAGAAATTTTATTATAGCGCGCGTGGCTGTAGTACACAAAGCTAATTTATATTATTTTTAATAATTATTATACTCGTATTAAAGAAAATGTAAGAGAACAAATTATTTTTGTACGATCTCACCTTGAGTATGCGATTATTTTTTGGCGGCCTTTTCAACAATTTTCTTAAATATGCTTTACGGTCTTTACGATTTACTGATCCCCTTCCACCATATAACGCACGTGTACTTCTTTTAAATCTTAAACCTTTAGAAAGTAGAAGGACATTTCTGTCTTTATAATTTATATATGGCATTCCAAGAAGAGATCATCGAAATTTTTACCCTTTTTATGGCATTAATATCAAAACAAATTATGCACGTAATGCACTAATTGCAAGCGCTCTTAATGAATTCACCCAGATCTCATCTTGTATCGAGCTTGATTTATCTAAGTCTAAAGATGCTCTCATTAATATTTTGAAATCTGTTTTATAATCTCATTCAATTTAGTTAGTAGTCTGTAAGAATTTATTGTTCATAGACTTACAGTGAATGTCATTCAAAATCGTACAGGCGCATTTTACTTAGACCTTTTGGAAAAACTAAAAACTACAATAGATTTGTATATAAAAAGCCATTATTTAACATTGAATAAAAGATATTTAATACAATTTCAACAAAACATAAAATATTTTAGGTACATTACTAAAACTAACAGCAGTTTAATTAAGTAATAAGGAAAATTTACAGGCAATAAAAATCGTACAGCTTATTTGAGAATATATAAAAATAATACAGGAATGCATTTGGTTTTAAATTTTTAAATTCTATAAATTTGTTGGGAATGCTTTGTTGGTATCTGCAGCTTGCAATCGTTTAGGCATGGAAGCAGCAAGTTTTTTACAATAATATGGAAAAATGCTATGCCGTTCTTCTTTCAGTGCTTTTTTTTAGGGCGGAAATATTGGAAATTTGTCTCGATCTAAGTTTTCTGTCTTGATGATCCAAAAATGTTCGATGACATTAAAATCTGGGGTACTGAACAGGTGTTTGCAGTACTTTACGGCAATTAAAAAGGGTCCACATGCGTACATTATATGTAGTATGCTTAGGATCTTTGGTCTGCATACAGCTTAAATGTGTGAGAAATTTCCATCTTTTCAGCGCTTTGCCTAAGGTTGTCCTTAAGTATACTTAAATACTTCCACTGATCCATGCAGCCATCTATAAACGCCAAATCATTCCAAGGGACGACATGCACCCCGTTACCATTAGTGATCCACCTCCGTGTTTCACTGTCGGTCGTACATTTTTGGGATCCATTTCAGTATTAGGTTTTCTCTAAATATTTAGCGTACCATCAGAAGTAAATATATTAAATTTTGATTCATCAGTGAAAATTATATCATTTCAGTACTCTGCGGGTTTTCTAAGGTATTCTCTTGCGAATTCTTGCCGTCGTTTTAAAATGGCGCTTGTTGATTAGTGGTTTATTACGAGCTACCCTTCCATGATAATTATTTTTTCGAAGAACTCTTCTAATCGTTGAATCACTTACTTCATTATTAAGTAAATTTAATTTAATTTTAGGCACAGAAATGGCTGGATTTTCATTCACTTTTCTCAATAACCGGTGCTCATCACTAGCAGTTAAATTTTTATTTGTGGGAACTTTAGTTCTATTCGCAATTCGCTTGTCTTTTTTATATCTCGCAATTATTTTTATTACCGTACTACGACTCCGATTCAGAATTTTGGTGATTTCACCTTTAGATTTGCTTTCTTTATACTGGTTGATTGCAATTTCACGCACTTCGATGGATGTTTGCTTCATTTTTGCGAAAAATTCGAAAAATCACACAATGAGTACATAAACATTTAAATAATACTATGGCAATACTCTAAATAAGTTCAAATCAATTTTTATGAAGCGAAATTTCTTCAGATTACCCCAATCCAAACAAAGAAGCTGCTGTACGAATTTTAGTAACACCTACTTAAGTGTGCTTTATGCTGTCAATTTTACACAAAAAAAAAGAAAATATTTATGGAACGATTGCTTTCGCATTTTACAATCATCATTTTGGCGTAACATAAAAGTTGCTAATAATTTTCGTAACTGTTATAAAGAAAGAAAGAGTTTAGAAATATGATCCATGATCACTGCTGTACGATTTTTAGTGACATTCACTGTAAATAAATTCATAAATAAATAAAAATTAGGAACGGCGTTCAAATGTCGCGATATTAAAATTCAAAGTAAATTCAAAAATGAATGGAAAAATTATACTTTTTTTAAAATTAATTAAAAAATATTAAACACACCTAAAATCTAAAATTGTACACTGTGCCACGATATGTAAAAAAAAAACCTACTAGAGAGCTAACTACTACATACATATAAGTACCTAGTAAATGTGTATATACGAATATACGAAATACGTATATGTTTTCGCTTTTGATAGACTTCTCTTGCGGATAAAATTTTATCAATTTTATAGCGAATATAAAATTGTCAGACAGTGAACGCAATACTGCGTACAAACTTTGCACTTACGATACGGATCTGGCGGGTGATCAGTTATTTTTTTTTTGCACTACAACTTTTTGATTACCTTTCTTAATTTTATGTCGTTTGCATGTTTTGATAGCATGATATTAATAAAAAATTTTATCTAATATTTGCGTTAAGCTAAATTTAAGTTTGTTTTGTCATTAGCAATTGCTGCTAATCATAAATATACTAAAGCTAGATATTGACATATTTTGACAACATTAAACCGCAATTCAATTAAAATCTAGGCTACCAAATGCGTACTTTGATTTGGAGTCTTGCTTTATGATTTAGAAGGGTGTCTTGCTCAAGGATCCATC
The DNA here is from genome assembly GCA_963971545.1 of Philophylla caesio. Classification (NCBI taxonomy): domain Eukaryota; kingdom Metazoa; phylum Arthropoda; class Insecta; order Diptera; family Tephritidae; genus Philophylla; species Philophylla caesio. The sequence goes on along the minus strand of OZ020607.1, from coordinate 102,786,969 downwards.
CTTCATTTGCGAAGTGTTGAGGGGCGACCTGAGACTACCGAATCTAAGAAGTTTAAAAAGTGGTGTATTCAGGGACTTTAAGTGTCCTAAAATCATTCCACTAACAATACCATTTTCAAACCAGCTGACTCAGTTTTACAATGTTTATAACATTTACCTGAAAGGAACAACTGTGAAGCGATAATCACCACAATCAGCGAAGTATTTGAAGTTTGCTACACTGACAGATCCAGACTTGACGACAGAGACTTTTGAGCTGGAGTATTTGGACCAAAATTTCAGAAAAGCGGTCCAATAAGCATATATGTACATACTTCATCATATTTCAGGCGCAAATTTTTACAACTGAGATATTTGCTCAAGGAAGTTTTCCTAAAAGGACTATCGCCGGACGTCTTGTGAGATGATTTCAAAGCTGGTAGATAGTTGGAAAACGTCATTGGAAAAATAAGGATCTAAAAAATAGTTACTTAAATATGAGCTCCGGACCATAGGGACTTTGATGGCATCGAGAGGGTGGACTTTTTCGTAAAACAAGAGGTGCAACAAGGCTTCTATGGCACTCAGCCGTTCTTTGGATACACGACAGAGCTTCTAAGAAGGAAGTATAACTACCCTACTAGACTATTGAGAGACGATGTCAAAACTGAAAGAAAAAACAGCATTGGACGAAATGGAAGTCAATCCTACTCTTGAGGGCTTCCATGGACGCGAAAGGTTGGCTCTTTCGTTAAACGTGGAGTGTAACAGAGTATGTATGACCCTCAGCCGTTCTGTGGTCAGACAACAGGATACACAGCAGAGCGTCTAAAAAGGAAGTAAAACAACCCTACAAATTGGATGACTCCTTCTGGTGAAGTCACTTTAGCAATTTTTGAAATTGATGAACTTTCGCACTAGTCGTCTCCTTTGAATGCGGCTCAGCACCAAACCCTCAAAGTAGCACAGTGGAGGCCACTTTGAACCCCGGGAATGAGTTCAGTTACAGGTCGAGATGACAAAGCATACTCTCCATCCTTCTGTTTATTGAAATATTCTTCCGCTGCGAAAATATTTCGTATATTGGCAAAACTTTTGACCAGTTCACCTTACTATTTTTTCCTTTAATTCCAAACGGCACATAGCGCGTTTTTTACTCTGACACCCCGTCTGGTTCACTATTTATGGCCCTCGCTTTAGTCTCCATCCAGCTAAGCACGTGTTGCTTCACCTTCCGATTGTCCGTTCTTGTTTCTCGCGGGTTCCCTTCCATTTACATTTCTTCACCCAGTTCCACCATTTTCAAGCAACTCGAATTTATAAACGTTATCAATAGCGCAAAGTGGATTACCATAAAGTATGGGAAAACCACTTTAGCAAACCCACATACCTGTAGAACATGGTATAAAAACCGTAGATACATAAAATTATTATCGGGGGCAGCAAACGTCTCTTTTTGGACCAGACTTATGGCACGTCTGCTACGATTGCATACTAAACATCGAGAGGTATCACTGAAGTGGCTCGCAGAATATTGAACCAGGTAATCCAATCCGAGGGGAGTGGTTGAGGTAGGTAGGCTGTCGCTGGTTATCAGAGCAAGAGCCATTAGTTAAATGCCTTTCTGAAACATCTTGAATTCTTAACGAATCTCGCCAAGCACCCTGGATCTATAGCACCTAATTCTCCGAGGTTACTTAAAAGAGTCGCTCCTAGGAAGCGTAGAACGCTTCTCGCTAGTCTTCTCCGTCTCCTCGGCACCATGCCAGTACGATCTTTGATCTAATTACTAAATATAAAGACATAGCTCTCTTTTAAAATGGTTTGCAGCATATCCATAGCCTCCTTAATAGCTGAAAGCTCAGCTTGAGAAACTCTACAGTAGTTCGGTAACCGACAGGAACAGCTCGGAGAGGAACCATGAGAAGACCTTCATTCCCACTATGCAATTCAGTTTCGAACCATCGGTAAAAACTGTGAGGCTTTCAGGTGGAGTATAGAAATTTCTTGACCACTCCTTCCTTCATGGGACTTGCATTAAGAATTTTCTGTCAGGGACCTTAGTATCGACGCAGCAATCTGTGTAGTTCGGAAGGAAACTTTAGTTATTCAGTATGCAGGAGTGTTCACGTAAACCAAACTCCCATTCAAATGTCTCTCTTAACCGGAGCGTGGCAAGTGCCGTCACTTGCTGACCAACTGAGTTTAGTGGTAGAAGGTCTAGAAAGGCATTCAAGGCGTTGTTTGGTGTTGTGCGTAACGCTGTGCTTATGCAGATAATACTAACTCTCTGCACTTTGCTAAATAGATTGAGAATAGTAGCTCCGCGCAAGGCAGGCCATTATACGATAGCTCCATAGAGGAAAATCGGTCTTACTTCCGCTGTATACATTTAGCGGTATACCTTTGGGTTGAGACCCTATCTCTCTGGGGTGCCCCTAGGTAGCGTATTGGGTCCCTTATTTTTCATTGTATTCATATTCTGCTTTACTAAATTTCTTCTATATGTTGATAACTTAAAATAAAGATCCCGCATAAGTCACAGATGCTTCAGGCGGAACTTAATAAACTTCAAACGTGGTGTGAAAATAATCGCTTATCCCCGAATATTGGTAAGCGAAGCACTAAAATTCGTCCATGATATCAGGGATTTAAGAATAATTTTTAATAGGAAATTTACTTTCGTAAATAATATTAACTTTATTGTTTCGAAGTCGTATGCAATGCTTGCTTTTGTGCGACGGAAAAGTTCAGAATTCGCAGATCCATACACTTTAAAGTTACTTTTCATTTGAAGGCCTTATTATAATCTCTAAATTAACCGGATAGAAAAAATGCATAAGGTTTTTTGTGGGTTTTGCTCTATGAACGTTTCCTAGTCATTTGAATTAAATATATGTTACAGGGTTAAAATTCTTATGTTTTCATAAGGTTTCTCAAATCTAAAAAAAGCTTCGAGAACTGCATTAAAAAAACAGCAAAACTAACGCGAGCACAACACATTGGTTTAATATCATTTAGTTGGCTAATCAATTTGAGTTTCTCTTTAAAAATTTAATTCGTGTTTTTTTTAGACGTGTGATTTTTAATGGAGCAATACCTTTTTCGGAGTTGGTATTTTTGACAGCTGTTACTTGATTTATACTCAGTTTGGTTTGTCATTTCATAATGAACAGACTTACTCCGGAACAACGTTTGCAAATCGTGCAAATTTTTTACCAAAATAATGGTCGACATACATAATTATATTCGGTCGCCATAATCGCCCAGCAGAGTCGGTAATTCGAGCAACCATGGATCGGTTTTGCACAACGTTTACTCTAGTGGATAATGCGCATCCTCAGAGACGCCGTACAGTGCGCACCGAAGTCGCTATTGCTGCTGTGGAGTAAGCCATCCGCCATCGCGAGCAACAATTGGAGCTGTGGCCATGCACTTTATGGAAGATTTTTCGAGAGAATAATAGTTTGCGGGCTTACAAATCCAACTCGTGTAAGAATTGAAGCCGAACGACCATCAAGCGGGTCGCACGTGCGGTGAATTGGCCCATTTTGTTCAGCGATGAAGCTCTCTTTTGGTTGAATGAGTATGTTAATAAACGAAATTGTCGCATTTGAAGTGATGATAATTCACAAGCCATTGTTGAGACGCCGTTACATCCTCAAAACGTCACGTTTTGGTGTGCTCTATCGGCAGAGGGAATCATTGGTCCATATTTCTTCAAAAATGAAGCCGGCCATAATGTAACAGTCAATGGGGAACGCTATAGCGCCATGATTAATGACCTTTTCGGGCCTGAATTGGAGGATGTTGATGTGGACGATCTTTGGTTATGTGAAGTCGCTTGTCTACGCAGATAGGCCCGCGACGATGATACGGCCCCAATTGCTGCAAAAAGTGGTCGAAAATTGGGCCTCTCTGCTGGAATTTATTCGAGCCAACCGCGGTGGTCACTTGCCTGAAATCATTTTTAAAACACAATGGCAAACCATTATCTTTATAATAAAGCTAAATTCTAGGCCATAGTATTAAATTATATGCATTTTATATATGTATGTATGTATATTGGAACGATTTTATGTCATCCTTTGTCAAATTTGTTTTTGTGACATACCGGTTTCGGCGTTGTGCCATCTTCAGTGCCGTTTTCGTTCTCATTAAAAACCAAATGTCTAAGAAAAACACCCTTTATTAGAATAAGAATCCCTCCATTATCATTCTCTAACTGCGATAATTGCTGGAATGCTTCTCAAAAAAAATAGTTATATGCCTTTAAATATGTATATTTCACTATAATGGTTATTTAGTTATGTTCGAAGAATATTAGTAACAAAAAATAAAATATATAAGAAAAAAAGCTGACTTTTTTTACTTATCGGACTTATATTTTTGCGAAATTTCAAGTCTCCAGCTGATTAAATGACAAAGTTTTGGCCAAAAATGCAATATCTGAACCGTCGGTTGTATGACAGCTATATGTTCTATATATCCAATTTTGATTATTTTCACTGCTAAAATAGTTCTCACTATAGCTATTCTTTGTGCAAAATTTCAAGACTTTTGCTGATGAAATGGAGGGGGTTTCGTGCTAAATGAAATATCTGAACAATCAGTTATATGGAACCTATATGTATGTATGTATCTTTGATCTATAAGATTTTCACTGGTCTTATAGAACTTAGTATTTCAGACTTATAGCTTTTTAAAGGAAGAAGTTATGAAGCAAAATATGATATCTGAAAGTCATAGTTGTCCGATCTGGCCGGTTCCGACAAATGTCTAATAAAATGTAAAAATACATCTGACTGCCAAGTTCCATTTAAATAGCTCAAAAACTGAGGGACAAGTTTGCATTCAAACAGACGGACAGACGGACAGACACACACATACAGAAGGACATAGCTAAATCGATTGAGCTCGTCACTCTGATCATATCGGTATACTTTTTGATAGGTCTAACTCTTCTCGTTTTGGTACTTACAAACATCGGACCAAAGTTAATATAAGTAACATTTCCATGAAAGGTATAAAAATGTTATGTAAACTGTCATATATTCGTTAGTTTTCATATTTTAGGTAGGACACAAAAGTGTGTATTTAAGCGCTTTTCATACAACACCAACTAATTTTATAAGTAAGCGATTCAAAAAGCTTTACGTGCAAACAAGTTTACATACGCACAGGCATAGATACATACATATGTATGTACACACACACACACACATACATAAGCGTAACTGATAAAAATATTGCTTGTTTTCCTTTCAATGCAAGCATAATTAAATTGTTCACAAAAGCATTCATACATAGATTGGTATGTATATAGTATAGGTATGTATGTACATATGTATATATGTACATACATACATACATACATTTGTACGACTATCATCACTTGCACACCCAATACACTACAGGGCTAGACAAAGGCAGAGAAATCAACAGATAATAACGTAAATAAAAGGCATTCAAGAGCAAGTCTATTGCAAACAGACGTATGTAGGTACATACATAGGTGTATGTACGAGTCATATGTATGAATATACACATACTCACACTCACCATACATACATATGTATGTATGTACATACATATGTACACTTTGCTACATTTTGTAAATACTGGCTGACTGATTTTGCTTACATTATAGATACGATACGTACATACCAACAGTCATCGCAATAGCAAAAGTCATCGTCCTCGCTATTATCATAGCCGGCGAAGTCGTCATCACTGTAATAATGATTGACGTCATCGCAGCCAGCATTGTTTGGCGCATTGTTGTACCCACTCCCCGCACCACCACCACTGTCATCTTCTTGCTCTTCGGCGCGATCCTCAAAACAATAACCATTATTCTCATAATCATCATCGGGCTTTTGGGCTGTAGCAGCAGCAGCATCGTGGTCAACATCCATGCGACTGGTCACAGCAATATTGGCGGCAATATGTCTGCGATGACACCGACGACATGGTCGTCCGATATCGGCATTAGGTGGGGCGCCGCTGCTGCCACTGCCGCCACCGCCACCGCCACCGCCCCCACTATTCATCAGCAGTGTTCTATTGCACACACGACAGTGCTTGGGCACCGGAGGACCTTCGGCACATTCGGCGGACTGCAGTTGATCGCGTGCATCGAAAGCATTACGTAGACGTTTGCGTAGCCGCTTGACACGCCACCAATCCTTCCACCACACCCAATCGATATTGGACATGGCGGCGCGGGAAATTCTTTTTAAAGTGTTTAGCGAGTTTTCAAATCAAATAAGTTTGCCTTTAATCAATTTGATGGCGGCAGCTTTAGGTCAATCACAATTTATTACCGCTCACAAGTAAATACATACAAATGTATGTATGTACACGCACGATCGATATCACAACGTTCTAATTAAAATAACACATTATGTGTGTGTACAGCCACGAAGTGCGGGTACTCTTAACGGTAATGGCGCCGCTACTGAACTAAAAACAACCAGATGTTTCGAATGCTCGATAAGTCAAAAGTATTCTCAAGCACTTATCGCGCACTTGCGCTGCTCTCCACATTGTTTTGAAAATACATCGAGCAATCATTTTTGTAAATAAAATACCTACTCAGGAAGATATTTGCTAGCGATTGTAATAAATATGATGCATATGAGTTAGCAAATGCGTACTAAATTAAATGGAGAGAGCGAGAGCACACTGGCACGGTGAGTCGAACAGCAAATACAACAACTTATTCTATCCACATACGAGTATATACATAGATACATACTATGAATGTATGCTTACCCAATAAACATTTGGCTTGTTTAGCAATTCGAAAATAATTGGAAAACGTATCTCTCTTTTTCACCTCTCACCGTCTAAAAAGAATGTGAAAATAGTGTTTGTTCACCATTCAAGTGCTAAATCAACATCCAACAAGCCGCGAAATTATATGTATTTTTTTCAATGTGAGTTCGTTGTCGGTTCGATATATATTATTTCATATATATAATATAATTTTGGCGCTCGGAGGTTTGCCATTGCCTGCCGAGGGGTGACCGCTATTAGAAAAAACCTTTTCTATGATTAAGATTTTGTTTGCCCTGACTGAGATTCGAACCTCGAACTCACCGGCGTATCGAGTTATAGCACGCACCGCTATCAACTCGACCACAGCGGCCACCATTATTTCATATATCTTGTACATAATTCACTAAATTCCGATTTTTTTAACCGGTGGGTAACACTACTATGTAGCTCTCTTCGCCGAACCGTTTAATGGCTATAATTTGATATTTTATATAACATTTTTATACATAATTTAGAGGTCTTATAAAACTTGTGTATACGTAAACTATACTAGGCTTTTAAAATATGTGGTACCTCTGTTCAAAATATGTCTAAGAACATATACCATTGTCGCTACAAAGCATTTGGCACACTAAGGGCCAGTTTTTCAGTGCCACTTAAACTCGGAAACTAAGTTTAAACCAGCACTCAAAAACTGGCCCTTATTTTTATACTTCATATAACTTGTGTAAAATTATATTGACTTCGAATTTTCAAATAGGTAACAGCCTTTCCCTCGCTAATACAAATCGATTAACAGCCATATTTAAATATTTCATAAAGGTTAAGTAGAGATTATCTAAATTTTACTTAATCAACAGCTCGCCACCCTGTTCACTGGGAAGAACACGTAAGTGGGTATGCTATAGGTAGGATGTTTTTTTAGACGTGTGGTTTTCAATGAGACAATACTTATTTCGGAATTGGTCTTTTTGACAGCTGTTACTTGATTTATACTCAGTTTGGCTTGCCATTTCATAATGAACAGACTTACTCAGGAACTAGCACGTCGCACGATCGGTGAATGGGCCCAAAACGAGATGGTTACCTATCCCGATTTTCACAAGGAAAATTTGTTAAGCGATGAAGCTCACTTTTGGTTGAATGGGTACGTTAATAAACGAAATTGTCGCATTTGAAGTGATGATGATGAAGGCTAAAGAGACATGATTAATTGAATGATGTTGATTTGGACGACTTTTGGTTCCAACAAGACGGCGCTGCATGCCATACAGCCAAAGAAACAATAAATTTATTGAAGGAAATTTTTGGTTATGTGAAGTCGCTTGTCTACGCAGATAAGCCCGAGACGATTGACGCCTTGGAAGAGAATATTTGGGGCGTTATTGCTGACATACGACCCTAATTGCTGCAAAAAGTGGTCGAAAATTGGGTTCCTGGCTGGAATTTATTCGAGCCAGCCGCGGCGGTCACTTGCCCGAAATCATTTTTAAAACACAATGGCAAACCATTATCTTTACAATAAAGCTAAACTCTTGGCAATAACATTAAATTATATGCGTTTTATTTCTTCTTAAAAACCACATGTCTAAAAAACACTCTTTACAATCGGTGGTACGGTATCGACGTTCTAATAAGCAAATAAGAGTAATTTTTTAAATACTCATTTTATTATTGAAATGCATTTTCGAACGTTCGTCATAATGTTTATTGGGTATTCTCTTAGTCAATATCAATATTTTAGCTGAATTTAATATGTACAGATGTATGTATACGTATGTAAGTGTAAACGCATGTCACAATTCAATGATAATGAAATTTTATTAAAAATCGTTGCTGATAGCAAAACATTCCAATGTTTGTTAGTAACTTGTTTTGATGTCACTGATCTACAGCAGCTCAAAAAGCAAAAGGCATCGACAATTTCAGGTACGATTTCATTGAACATAAAAATTTTCGTTAGAAATAATTAACACTTTAGCAAGAAATTTAATTTGTTTACTTTAACTGCGAGAAAAAAATGATGTCAACGAAAAATGCACAAGGTAGCATAGGTAGTGGTCGAAATTTTGTTAAATACGAGGAAAATTTGGCATTTAAGTTACGATTCAAATTGCCTGCAAGCAACGAGTAATGCAATATGACAACTTTTAGAAGTCTAAGGAATATGGAGAAAGTGTAGGATTGAGCAAATTTATTGCGTTAAAATCCAGGAAAGTACCTATAAATACTCTAGGGTTTCGGTACTCTAGGTGGTCCAGAGGAGGTCGTTACGTCAGTAATGGTCGATAAAATCCATAGAATGATATTGGGCGATCGACGAATGAAAGTGTATGAGGGATCTGATTAGCCTTTCAAAAGAGCGGATAAATCCCGTTTTATAAGTATGAATATTTGGATATGAAAAAGCTATCAGCGCGATGGGTGCCGCGATATCTTACACTCCAACATAAACTTATGATCATTTTAGTGGAGTGCGCCACCAGAAGTCAAGGAACAGTTAAGACAGTGGGTTTTTACAGCTAAACGCGAACCGAGTGAGCTAAAGTGGGTCTAGCGGCAAAATAAGGTCATGTTTTCGATCGCAAAACTGTTCACACTTGGCCAGAGAAAAAAGTGCTAGCCACGGCTACTATACACAGTCTCCAAACATAATAGGGGCATACGTTTTTACGGAGTAGTGCAACTCGAGAAGAAATATGCTCTAACTAGTCAAAAGAGAGCAAATCTCAACTCTACTAGTTGTATATACTTTACAGGTTACGATTCTCTCGCATAGAGATACATTTCTATTTCGAACAGTTATCAACGCTTTTTTGTGTGTACATACAAACATTTGTGTAGCAGGGCTAGTGCGCTGTCTCGACTTGTTTGCTCGATTTATATAATTTTATTGCTTTGAGCCAAACAAAAATATAATTGACATGAATATTAAGGGGATTCAAATTTGCAGCTGATGTATATTATTTGCTGCAATAAGGCGAACAATTGTTTGCGAATGACACAGACAGATTTTCATATCTTATTCGGTACCTTTTACTGTTGGCAGAGATAAAGAGAAACAGATTCAAATTTAAAAAACTGTGACGATATTGCACATATGTATTTATATGTAAGACTTTATTACTATACGTATTCTTGGATCAAAAACTCTATTCAGCATGCCAAATAGAGTATAGAGTTGCCATATAAAAGTCTCGAAAAAAAACTCTTACTTAGACTGTGTAGATGAGTCCCCCTCAACGTCTCTAGCAAGATATTTGTCTATACTCGCGTTTTTAATCAATTACACCTTTACACATTTTTTTATGTATAGTCTTTGATCGCTTTTCTTTAGTTTTCGTAGCTCCATATTTGGTATGTTTCTTGTCTTTTCATATTTTTTTTTAATAAAAAATCTGTCGGAGCTTAGATATTTTTATTAAAAAAATATTTCATTGAAAATTGACGCTGTTGCGGTATTTCGTATCATTTAAGGCAAAGCGAATTAATATTATTCGAATAAGCTTGGTAACCGGGCTTAAGTTTTTTCAAAATCACTTTTGAATATTAGCAGTCGCACAAACACACAAAAAAAAAGATGAAAAAAACCCCATTTCAAGGGCTTCAAAAAAATATTTCTCCACTTTTTTTTATAAAATGCGAGTAAGCTAAAAAAAGGTTAGTAAGCCCGGTTGAGTGAAACAAAGGTTGCCACATCCGAGAACCGCTAGTCCGCTCTTAGTTGATTGACAGCATCTACCCATTCGATGACGTAGTAATAGTCTTTTCATGCAATAAGCCACCTTCACACGATCTTTTTTGTTTGCAAACATGAGTGACTGGGCGAGAAGTACGAGTGTATGTAGTATAAACAAGTAAGAAAAGCAAAATTCGGGCGAAACCGATTTTTATATACCCTCGCGATATATTTTTGTATGGTCGGTGACCATGATTTCATAAAACTCCCGCTTCTTTGTTTCAAATCGCAGCTGGTATTCAAGTTTACTCAATTTCTTCAAATAAATACTGAAAAACGAACTTTTTGCATTTTTCAAAATTTCCGTAATTTGGAATTGGGCGTTATGGTCCGATTTCAAAACTTATTGACGGTACTAGTTTTTGCATTTTTCAAAAACTTCCGTTATATGGGAGGTGGGCGTGGTTATTGACCGATATTGACCATTTTCAATACCAACCTATTCTGTCCAAAGAGCAATCTATGAACCAAATTTCATTGAGATATCTCATTTTTTACTCAAGTTATTGTAACCATGGACAGACGGACGGAAGGACGGACAGACAGTCAGGGCTAAATCGATTCATCTTTTCATTCTGATCATTTTAGTATATATATGTATGTCTATATCTATCTCGATTATTTTTTGCTGTTACAAACAACCGTTATCCGAACAAAGTTATAATACCCTTGTGTACAAGTACGCTCGGGTATAAAAATTCATTTTATCAATAATATTTTACGGTTTTAAAAGTCGGTGGATTTTTTTACTGTCGTTTGCTGAGTTTGTCGTTACTGAGTTTGCGTTAATCAATAAACGGGCTCAGTTTTGCATCGCATACTTTTACATCGCACCGTTTGAATACACCTAATCAACCGTTCGCGTCCTCCTCTCCTTTTTTTAAATTTCTTTTTTGCTTTCCCATTCTGAGGATACTATTGCGTCACTGATTTTTGCTCTCAGCTCTATTGTCGTAATCTTGTATTCTATCATTCTTGGTAAGTAAGTTTTAATTTTTTCATTCTCTATTGTCGACATTCGAACTCACAAAAATATCGTTGTTGGCGATGTGCTATCAACTTCCATGAGTTCGCCTTCAGCTTTATGTAGGCCGCACTAATTTGAGATGAATAGTATTATTTAAGCCGTTAAACGTCTCATATTTCTTAGTTAATATTTTAGCCTCCTGAATGGAAATTCTTTGGGTTTCAGTCCGGTAAATATGGTGTCAATTGATTTGATGAAATTAAATTGGAAACATTTTAATCCAATGACTATTACCGAATTATTTAGTACCCAAGATAACAATGCATCGTTTTAAAACTTTTCACGCCTTATTTTGTGAAAACGAGTAGTCATCGTCCTGTGACAGATACCGCAGCCCAAACCAGACTTGTTTTCGCAAAGTTATTATGTAATCCAAATTGTCCCTTAAATCATCATCAGAAAGTACTAAGTTTTTAAATTAACCACCAACATGCGATGCGATGCGAAAGAATATGCTTTAGTTCGCTTGTAAACAATACAACGGATTTCTATTGTTGCGTTGCCAACAGTTGGTACAAAAAGCTAGGTAAGTTGGCAACACTTCAAGTACCTATCACTATATTAATTGGGCTACAACTAAACTAATAGGTGTTTTTTTAGACGTGTGGTTTTCAATTAGGCAATACTTTTTTCCAATTTGGTCTTTTTGATAGCTGTTACTTGATTTATACTCAGTTTGGTTCGCCATTTCAAGACGTCTTGGAAGAGAATATTGGGCGTTATTGCTGACATACGACCCTAATTGCTGCAAAAAATGGTCGAAAATTGGGCCTCTCGGCTGGAATTTATTCGAGGTCACTTGCCCGAAATCATTTTTAAAACATAATGGCAAACCCTTACTTTATAATAAAGCTAAATTCTTGGCCATAGCATTACATTGTATGCGTTTTATTTCTTCTTAAAAACCACATGTCTAAAAAAAAAACCTTTACATACTAAAAAGTTCGTAAATATTTTTCTCAGTTTGAAATTTCGACAACACAATAATTGAAAAAGACAAAAGCTTTTTAACCATTTTGAAATACTTGTGTATTGAAGCTAAGAATACGAAATTTACGAAGACGCTTTGAACAAAATATATTTTTTTCTTTTATCAAAAATCAAAAAATCACCATGCAAGACCCAAGGGATTGATCATAAAAATTTTTTTTATCTGAAAAATACGGCAATCATAAAAAAGGTATTCCCATTTAAAGGTAATTTAATTATCAATTTTTCATCAACAAAAAAGTTTGCATTAAAATTCACACATTTTCAATTTTTTTACAAGAATTAAAAACAGGAGTTTTTTTTGGAAAACATAAATTTCGAGCATAGGTACTTTAAACAAATATAAGTATGTATATAAAAAAGGATTTTCGAAATTTTAATTTTGCACTCACTCTTCTTACTGAATCAAGTTATCATAAGTTCATAAAAGTATGATCACGAACTTACACTGATTTGCATATTTCCAACAAACAAAGAAAATCAATTTAGACACAATACTATTTCTCTAATTCTTATTCAGCACTCAATTCACGGCCGCGAGGAGCTCTCAAAGGCTGGAGCTAAGTCGAAACGCACACGCGAACCGCTTTGTAATGATAGTGAAGATGAAATTATACTGCAATTCGAATAATACCTAACGGCATAGAAATCAAATCGTGCTCACGAACATAAATTCTCAAATGCTCGCGGAAAATTGTCGGAAATGCTAATTGGCAAGCGAAGAGGTGGCAGAGATGTATTCAGTTGCAAGAACTTTATTGCCGCTTCATTGTTAATCAGCTATGGAGCGCAAACAAGCGCTCGAAATTATAACGAAAATCGAAAGAAACATAAAAATTTGCTTCGACTCACGTTTCGCGGAACGAGAACCTACATACATATAATAAGTGTATTAATTAAGGTAAGTAAATATGTTAAGAAGTTATAAAACTGCGGTAAAATCAAATAAAGGGAAAAATGGTAAAATAAATATGTACATACCTAATCGTATGTCTTTGAATATGTACATATGTACATACATACATACACTTTGCTACACAAAGGAAGTAAAGGCGCTGGAATTGTTTCGCATTCTTTTACAGTGCTCTGATACCGCTCAAAAAGGAATAAGCGGTAAAAAAAAAGAATAACGTCATTTTGAGATGGCTAAAGATGGTGGCCACTGGGTTCGAGGTTCGAATCTCAGTCAGGGCAAGCAAAATCTTAATCATAGAAAAGTTTTCTACCATGAGAAAGCTTCTCATAAAATACATCTGTTATTTGGAGACGGCACAAAACTTTAAGTTCCTGCGTCTGTGGTAGAATATAAAGACGCACACCACAAATGGTAGGAGAAGTTCGGCCAAACACTGAGCTATATAGTGTAAGTGCCAAATTATTAATATTTATTAAAGAAGTTAACGCGTTTTTCTCTGTCTCTCTCCTTGTCCCCTCTTTTCTATGCGCAAACAGAAATTCTTTCAAATATTTGACGCGTTTGAAAGCTGAGTAATACATTTTCTAAACGTTATTTTAACTTACTAAGTGCTCAATTAAATTATTTGCAACCAAAACAAAGTAGTCAGCAAACAGCTGATAGGTTAAACTAAGTTTAACCCTACCATATCGGCCGTTTAAACTACCTTTAAAATTGACTGAAAAACTGCATACTGAGTTTAAACGACAAACATAGTTAAACTTGCACTGAAAAACTGGCCTTTAGTCATTTAATTAAATTCTGCGAATTGGCATTAAAATAAACGAAGAGGAAAAAAAATCTTGAATTTTTGCTAAAGTATTACACCTGAAGATACAAATTTGTTTTTAGAAATAAAAGCCGTAAAATAACATAAAGAGAAATAACTTTAAAAATTTTTACAAACCGTATGTACATAATTATAATTATCAGTAAACGGATTTTAAGAAAGAAATGAAGTTTTATATCGATGACTGATTACACAGTGTGACACTCCAACATACCCTGGGAAGTGATGTTATTTTTCTTGTAGGTCTTACCGAGTTGAACGAGAATTCAATTTTGGAATTTGTCAAACACCCCCAAAATCTCGAGTTAAGCTTAAAAACCCGATTTTTCGTACTTTTGCGAACTTATTAGCCCTTAGCTAATTATCAACCTATTTTTGATTTAATAACGGGTTAAGAAAGAAGAAACTCAGACCTTTCGAAAGATGTACATATAGATGTCTTAAAAAATCTGAAGAGATTTATTTGCTTATGCACAACACACTTCAACTTTGTTACCCTTTTTCTCCTTTCTTTAACTTTGGTGATATTTTCACACACTATTTTATAAGACAACTAAATAAGTTTTGATTTGATTCAAAGAGTACGTTTAATACCGAGTTTAACGTTTTGTTTTTTTTTTTGGGCAAACATTTTCTGAGTTATTCAACTTTTTATAAAAGCGAAATTTTTGCTTAACTTAATTTACCAATAAATATTATTAAATGGAAATATATAGATCAAAAGTGCTTTTTTGATCGTTTTTTCCTTAGGTGAGCATCGTCAGTTTCACGTTGTACTGACCAACAATATTCTGCCATCAATTTTGACGTCTTTAAAACTTTCCGTTATAAATGTGCGACAAGCGTAATAAGTTTTTCTACATTTGTGGCATATTTACGCATACAATTTATTTGGATTTATTTGGCATGCTGCTACACAAAATATCCTTTCTATCTTTGGGAATCGGATAGTCGGGCATCCAATCACTATGATCGCAAAGTATGGCCATCTCGAGAGTCACATTAGATAGGGAGGAAAAACGTTTAAACGTTTTAACGTTTACCCATTGGTAAAACCTAAGAATATTATCTTACCAAAACTACATTTAAAGCTGGAAGACATGAAACAGATTGTAAAAAAATTGGATGTTAATAGCGAAGCTTTTCTTCATCTTAAAACTGTCGTCATAATATTAAGTGAAGCTGGTATTTATTAATTTGTTTTCATACCTAGTTATTTTTTATTTTTTTTTTATAATACTCGTAAAGGTATTTTTATTGGACCTCAAATTCGCAATATTATGAGCGACGTTAACTTTATGAACAAGTTAAGCTGTTCAGTGATGAAAAAACAAAATAAATATAATGGCAGAATATTGTTGGCCAGTACAACGTGAAACTTATATCTACATATATATCATTCGAAAGGTCTGGGTTTCTTCTTTTTTAAACCGTTCTTAAATTAAAAATCGATGATAATTAGCTAAGATATGGACTAATTAGTGCGCAAAAGTACTAAAAATCTGTTTTTTAAGCTTGGGGGTGCTTGACAAAATCTAAAATTGGATTCTCGTTCTACTCGATGAGATCTACAAGAAATTTAACATCACTTCCCAGGTATTTCGACTTAATTTTTTTGTAGCACTGTGTTATTTTTATTTTTTTATTTTATCTTATTCAATTCTTGTTCGACAGGGTGGAATGTTGATATTTGTTGGAACGATTTTACGTCATCCCTTGTCAAGTTTGGTTTGAAGACAAACTGGTTTCGGCGTTGTGCCATCTTCAGTGTCAATTTTCCTTCTGCTCAGTTTATGCCTGTTGTTCCGTATTAGATATTCCTGCTTGACCAAAAAACGAAATAAATTCGGAACAACAGACATAAACTGAACAGAACGAAAATTGACACTGAAGATGGCATGGGATGACGGAAAATCGTTCCAACAAATATCAACATACATATATAAATGCCTTTTTTCAACCTTTTTGTCTTTATTTAAATAATTCCTTTTAATATATGTATGTATTTTGAATATTAAAATACGAATAACCCATGTTCGAAAATAGCTTCGATTTATGTAATTTTGGATATTAAAATTAAAATTTGTAACGTTCCAACATTTGACTTTTAAGTGATTTTGATACGTATGATTGAAAAGCCGCTATTAATAAATTCAGCCGCTACAGAAATACAACTCTGTACGGCCTTAAAGCTTTCAATCCCAAATATCTAAATATGAGACGCGTGTCTAACTTTTCAACTTCCTTTTCTTACGCATTGGCTTTTGAGTTATGAACATCGAATCGAGTTTTATTGCTGGGACGCAACAGGGAGCCGCAGAGGCCGAAAAAAAGGAATAGAATAAGCAATACGGGCTTACGTGACGTGGCTTAAGGCCTGAGCAGACCTTGAGATGGCTCCATCCAAAAATTCGGCATCATATAAAGCTAATTTTAGCTGATTTAGCACCCCTTGTGCATATATGTAGTATGTACATATATATGTATAGTCATTAGAGCTGTAGCAAACAGTATGTATTCGTTACCGAGTAACGAGTACAACGCTTGATTCGAAGTACCGAGTCGTTACTTTCAAAATAAACTCGGTACTCGCATATTCCATTTATGTAGTTGCCAATTTGATTGTTTATATTGTGCGGAATGAAACAGTTATGAGTATACTCCTTTTCAACGCAGCAGTATCATCTTACACCTTGCAAGGCAATGTTTCGTATGATTCGCTTTTGCCGTTTTACATATGTACAGATTTATGTTCTTTCTTTCTCACACACGCCAATGTTGCATTCGCAATTTTGAACTTTTTGGAATTGTTGCAAAAATACGTTGCGTCTAAATATATTAAACATTTATTTAAAAAACTACCAATTTTCACACTTTTACATCTGAATTAAAAATGTAAATAAAAACATTTAAACGAACTTACTAATCATTTTGCATTTTCATATTTTCATTAATATGTTCTTTGGAATTATCAAGGCCATTAATGTACGCAAACATCGATGATTCTACATCTCGTGAAACATATCAGTGTTTGATTATATCAAAAGTAACGATACGAAAGTAGCGGGTGCTGAGTGTTTCAGCAACGAAAACATACGGGTACCAAACTTTTCGTTACTTTTACAGGTCTAATAGTCATAAATTCCTACTATCAAATTACTGAGTTGAAGATCCACCTTTTTAAGCAAGGAAATGTATCATTTCTTTCAAAATTGCCTGAGCAAAAGATTGCCAGAAAGAAAGTCCTTACACCAGAAATCGTAGAAAAAATCAATGGAATGATATTGGATGACCGGAGAATGAAAGGTCGTTAGACTGTAGACATCTCAACACAAATATAGGGATATGAAAAAGCTAACCGCGTGATGAATGTCGCGATTGCTCATATTCGACCATAAGCACACGTGTGTTGTCAGCATAGCAAAAACCCATCAATTGGGCTATCAACTTGTTACCCCATTCATCGTTTTCTCCAGATTTAGCACCATGCAACTATTTTCTATTTCTAAAGTTGATGAAATTGCTGGGTGGTAAGCGGTTTGGGTAAAATGAAGTATTCATCACAGAAACAACAAACGCCTATTTTAAGAGCTTTGAGAAAAGCTATTATTTGGAAGGAATAAAAAAAAAATTTAAAACGCTGGATTTAGTGTATAGAGGTAAAAGGAGATTTTGTTGAGAAATAGAACGAAAATTATGAGATTATGATGATAATGAGAAATCGATCGTTTAACTCAAATTTTCTAAGAATTAAACAAAATAAAATTTTGGTAAAATCTTTTTTAAAACATTTCCATCTTTTTTATAACATTTAATTTTTTTTTTGTTATGGGGGTTGGATTACCCCATTGCTTTCAACTAGTTTGTAAAATGTATACTGGTTCGGCCTTCCAGACCGAAGTATTTGCAATTCTCAAGGCCATGTACTACGTGGTGAAAAATAGGTGGAGGGGGAGGATTATACGTGTTTGCAGTGATAGCCAAGCTGCACTCAGGGCATTGGCCAGCCCTCTAACTACTTCCAAACTAGTTCGTCAATGCAAGTCTCGAGTACCTGGTAATGAGACATCTGACCATTTGGCTCCGATCAGGTGTTCCTCGGCCCGCAACCAGCTATAGCATTCCCACCTTCGGCCATCGATGCCACCATCAGAAACTGGGTGAATACTTCGCTCAGCAATGACTGGGAGACGTCGAGAGGTTGCTGATGGGCAAAACTCATGTTACCTTCAATCTCAGAAGGACTATCAAAACACTTGCTCTCACTTAACAGGCGAGACTGCAGGCAACTTGTTGGACTGCTGACCGGTTACTTCACGTGGCATAGATACCTGACAATGATAGGCGTACATGACAACTCCATATGCCCATCCTGTTTTAAAGAGGCAGAGACGACGGAACACTTTCTGTGCTTTTGCCCCGCTTTTGAAAGAACTAGGTATGAGGCATTTGGCCGCGACGTGAAAGACGAACACCTGAGCTCTTTGACCCCCCCAAATCTGCTAAGATTTATTCGTAAATCCTGCAAATTTAAAACAGATTAAAAGGAACATGAAAACAGTACAATGGACGGCAGAGCTGTAAAAAATTGCATTCAAATTGGATTGCAATCGCATATTATACCAAATATTGCATTCTTTTCTAATTGCAATTAACATTGATTGCTTATATTTTGATTGCCAAAATCAATCATTGATTGCTAAAAAAGTTGATTGCAAATTTTTACAGCTCTGATGGACGGCATGTTGTCTGAGTGCTGTTTTCTGCACGCGTTGTTTCGTGCCTGGTTCCCACAAAAAAAACCAAAAAAATCCACGACCAGAATGAGTACGTAAAACTAATGAAAGAAGTTGTGCCTTCATTCGCTGAAGAAGAAGTGCCACTAAAATGGGTTCTTCAGCAGAATAACGAATTGAGGTCATGGCTGCGGTTCTTCGGGTATGTTAGTCAATACCACAAGAAAGATGTCAACTCCTCGTAAACTCTATGAGAAATCATTGTGAAGCAATGATACAAAATAATGGTCATTCTACCAAAAACTAAATACCTGTGCCAAACTCTGGTATCAAAATTAACAATTCAACAAGAATTTATGTTTTTCTGTTTTACACTATTATTTTAATGCTCTCAGTAATTTGTTAAAAAAATACATCTACTTGAATTCATTGTTTTAGTGTTTATGTAAATAAAACACATTTGACCCTACATTTAGTAATGAAATTGTAATTCAGTTTTGGAATAAAAATAATGCATCTGTTATTTTAGTTTTCTTGTAATTTCAAGAAATGTTAACCACGAGTACACACTACTATTTCAGTGCTCACAGCTGTATGTAAACGTACATTTTTAAAAATTTCAATGTCACAGTGTGGAATTCTTGTAAGTATGACTGTGTGCATGTACATATGTATGTATGTATGTACATATGTAGTTGTAGTACAAATAATTGAATAAGTTAGCAAACATTTGTTAAAAAGTTTAGGTATAAGAAAATATTTGTAAGCACATACTGAAAATATCAAAAATAAACACAAACACAAACAGGAAATCGGAATTACTTTAATAAATACAAACCTACATACAAACAAACAACTACAACGTCATGCACCGAACTGCGGAAGACATGGCGTATGAGTAATAATATGCAATGCATAGAAAAATGAACGCAAGCAAAAGCAAATTTGATTGGTTTGTATGAACACATTTACGCATACATACATACATACATACATAAGTTAAGTTAGGCAGAGTATAAATATTGCAGGAACGAGAGCAAAAACGAAAAGCGGTAGAGAAATAAGAAATAATGAAAAAAGATTCACCCCGTAAGTGTAGGAGGAAGAACGAAAATCCAATGGCGATACAGTGGAGGAGGCAACGTCTATAGTTGAAAGTGAAAGATATAAAAATAATATTATTGATTAATAAAAAATTAAATGTGAAAATTCGTGTCGTACCCTAACCGCCAACACGGCGTAAGCGACAAAAAGTATGTAATATTTTTTTTTTTTCAATTACATAACTTCGCAATTACTGCAGGGCACAATTTGTATAAGAAACAAGTGATTTTATTTGGCCCGCTTTAATTTATTTATATTTTTATCAGTTTAATTCAAAATCTTAATCTACCAATGCTTCAAAACTTTCACACAAAACAAGTAACGATCCTTCTTTTAAAAAAACTACCAACACGTTTGAACTTAGTGTTTAGCTTTCAAGATAATCGAAAAATTCACATAAAATCACGCTCAAGAAATGAGAAAGAAATTTTCTTCTATAAAAAGTTCTTAAGGGGTTACATACACTTGTGTTGGTCGAAAAAATCGGAATTTTTTTATTGCATTTTCTTAAAGTATTTCCTTTTGAGTTTATTTCCTCCAAATTTCATAAAGATCTGAGCACTAGAGCCAAAAAATGCTTGTGCCATGGCTTGCTACATTTTTTTCTTCAAGAAAATTTACAGCAAACGGCAAAGTACTTTTTAAAGTATGTAAATGAAATAATGAAAAATATTTCTTGAGAAATGCATTTTAAGTTTTTAATCAGAAAATTTCGAATTGATAATAAAAATGCGGTTACGAATTTCGTTTATTTTAATGCTAATATTATAAAAGTCTTTTGATAATAATTTCATAAGAGGGGGCAAAAATTGCATAACTTTTTTATGAGGAATTTCGCCATTGCGAGACGAAATTATGACTTTTTGAGAATCATTTCGACACTTTATCGGGATTATTTCAAAACTAGGTCGGAATTATTTCGAAATAAGTTTCGATTTTTTCGAGACGGGTTGGCAAATATTTCGGCATTAGTTTAGGAGCAGCTCTGGATCATTCAGAACTAGTTCAGAAAATTTTCGGATGTAGTCACGATTTTTAGTCTCGAAATGGTTTTGAACCGGTCCCGAAATTGTACTGCATAAGTTATGAACAAGTCCCGAACTAGACTCAAAAATTCATGAGCTAGTCCCGAACTTTTACCGTAATAATACCGAAAAAGTCACGAAAATAATCTGAGCTAGTCCTGAACTAATCAAGAAATAGTCCTTAAAAAGTCTTCAACAAATTCCTCCTGGTAGATTATGAATGTTCTTCCCTTATAACTAAATTAAACAAACTTAAATAGTATAGTAAGACTATGAATAAAAATTATGTTTTAAACTAAAAAAAAAAAACATAACAGCTAACGATGTTTTAAACAATTTTTCTCACTCACTATTATTACCGAAACACTAATAATTCCGTAATTTGTGATGACTTTTTTAAAGCTCTATCATCAAAAAAGAATAAAAATTTAAAACAATTTTTAAAAGTAAGCGCAAACATAAATGATCGGATTTTTACCAACTTTGGACAACACAAAGCCACATTTCTGTGCAATTAAACAATAGAATAATTTGTCACAGCAAGAAAATAGTGAAAATAAAACAAAAATATATTTTTTTTTAAGAAAAATTTCTTTAAAAAAATTTACTTACTTTTAACTCTAAGCATAAGTGCGTTGTTTTTTCCGATTTTTTTTTTTAATTTTACGTTTTGTGTAAATGATTAAAGGGTGATTTCGTCTTCACCATTTCCAATAGTACTTTAGAAAGCGAAGGACATTTTACAGTTTCGGAAATTCAATTTACTGTCTCTGAAATACATTTTCTGAAGTGAAATTTACTATTCTGAAGTTTGTTTTTCGTTTTCTGAAGTACAATTGACTATTCTCTAAATACATTTGATGGTTTTTAAAGTATAATTGACTATTCCGAAATACATTTTACGAATTATAAAATATATTTGCCGCTTCCTGAAGTAATCTTGGAAAGGTGTAGTTTAACATGAATTTGCGTGAGACGAAAACATGTTTTACCGGAAAATAATTAATAGTTAAACTTTTGTATTCATATTTTTGCTATTTTTTAAACTTTTTTTTTTGTTTTTCATATTTTTTAATATTTTTAATTATATTTTTAAATTTATTTCGGTAGATTCGGCCCAGTTTTGTATATTTTTGTCCATAATCTTTATGAATGCAGTAAATCAAACCTCTTGTCGCATACGCCTATTTGCCGGTTAGGGCTTTAATATGAAGTGTTAATGCAAGAAAATGTGTTTTCTTTGTATGTTAATCTAACCATCTCAATATTATATTTTTTTTTCATATACATATGTACATACAGTATTGTGCAACATCAAAAACTTATCCGTTGACTTGCTTATATTCGAACTAAAAGTTAAAACAGAAATACTTTTATCTGAAATCCATTGTTAAATGGAAAACATTTCCTAAGTGTTTTATTGAAATATTATGGAAAATTAACCAAAGGAACATTTACTTGCTGATTGCATGTTAAATAACGCATATTTCATAATTTTCACCTTTAAAGTTCTCAAATAAAATTGTATTATTTGTCTAATTTGCAACGAACTGTTTGCGGTCTGCTGCTTTCTTGCTAAGTAGGACTAAGTAGGAACTTCCCCTCCAAGCTACTTTGGTTTTACTGGTTTTGATGATTCTCAAGAAAAGTAAACAAAAATATATTCGATAAAACCGCTAACATAACCCATTTTTTCTAGTTGATAATTATTAATGAAACAACAATTTTTCGCTATTCTTTGTTTACTTTTATTGAGATAAGTGAAATCTCGCGGGAAGGCGTGATCTTGTAATCTACCGTTTTTGGATATTTGCGTAATCGAACGCCAAAAGCTGAATATTTGTAATTATTATTTCTCGAACAAAGCAGTTTTTATCAAAGTTTCTTATATAATTAATGAAATGAAAATAAGAGAAAAATATTACAAATACCCAGCTATAGGAAGGAGCAGCTTATGATTCGCACAATACTATTATTTGTACGTTCATACATACATACATACATATGTACGAGTATGTATGATTATGTGCATATGAATGCCACATTTTTTCTGTCTTTAATTTTCGGCTACGAACCCCCGAGATTTGGCGTTGAATTGACGTGTGTCATTGATTTCGCCTTACAGCTGCCCGCCTGTCCGGTTTGTGAGCTCGTTGACTGTTGTTGACGGAAGTGATGCTCGCCCGAACATTGCTTGTGTTGTTGTTGTTGCTGCGAAATTGCACGCTGTCGCTCCCATTCGTTGCTTGGGTAGCCACCATTAAAGACAAATTTGTCGAAACTGTTGCCCATGGCTTTGATAAAAGTATTTTATTTTTTTCCACTCACGTGTAGGTTTGTATGTAGAAATTTTTCTTTTCTAGATATTTTTTTTTTTGCATAAATGTAACTTATTATACATTATTTCTTTTTATTAAGCATTTGCATTTTGCTACAATGTGAAGACAGATTTTTAATTAAATTTTTTGCAGTACTTAAAGATAATAATTGCATTTTTTTTTTAAATGTTTTATATGTATTAAATTAATTTAAGACAAAAATGGTTGAAGCTAAGCTAAGCGACCATCCAGTGTGAAAAGCAAAAAAAAATGTTCTGGGTTCAGAATGTTATGATTAAGACTAAATAAAAAAAATGGTGTAGAGCAAAAACCGAAATTATAATACTGCATAAATATGTACATTTATATATTCACACATATGTATATCCATATTTCAACTTTAAAAGTCTTTCAAAAAAGTATGTAAAAAGAAACATTTTATAAAAATTATTTATAAAATTTTCTGTTTATGAATACAGACTGCTGAAAATTTCTTAATTCCTCGGAGTTTGCGTTTAAGCGGAATAAAAGCTGTTAGAAAATGTTGTTCGTCGATATATGAAACAGGCAACTAACTTAGCGATTAGCCAATCTTTCTAAATTAAATAGCTAATTGAGCTCAATTTTCCCTACACAATTTCAGACCTCAATTATGCGACGTTCGGACAGCGCTTAATTGAGTCAATGAATAAATTTTGTCCATACAAAATACGCGAATACAATTTACTAATTGCCTCAATTAAGGCTACGTCTGTACGCTGCTTTACTCAATTAATTCTTAATTTTTCTAAATGTGGTCGAAATATCAAGACCCGAAATCCATCGGAGAATATGGGGATGTTCGAGCATCAATCACTGCTGCAATAGTGCAAATAAAAGGCGACGTTTATTCTTAACTCAAGTAAGAAAAAAACTACAGCAATGTACATTCATACATGTAACTAATGCAGGAATGCAATAATTTGGTATAATTTCAAAAGTTGAGACTATGAGCTATACATTATTGCCTTTCCTTGCTTTTTCGTTATTTTTGTTTTCGTTTGTGTTAAATTTTTGCGAATTACTTATTACCTGGTTACAATTTAAATAATTTTTTTTGAGACTAATGAATGCAAGCTGGTCTAAAAATGTGACTTTTGTATCTATTAGAGACTTAGAGTGCTTTCTGAGTTCGGGCATAAATGCAATTATTTCTTTGAAAGAAATATTTGAAAATAAAGTGTAGTTTAATGTCCGAACTCAGTAAGCAGTATCAGTTTCTAATAGACAAAAGTAACAATTTTAGACCAGTTGGCATTAATTGGTCTCAAAGTAAAGCCTCTCGCCTCTTCATTGTAACCAGTTAATAAGCGGATCACAAAAATTTAGACAAACACAAAAAATAAATTCGTAAAAGCGAGGAAAGGCAATAATCTTCAACTCATATATAGTCTCAAAATTTAAAACTTGAGATTACTTACCCCAAACTACTGAAATCCGCATTAAGCACATTAAGCGAGCTAGTAGCGTCCTCTTTTGACATTTGTCTAATGCCCGAATTCAGTGAGCAGTCTCAGTCTCTAATAGAGACAAAAGTCACAATTTTAGACCAGTTGACATTTTTTAGTTTCAAAATAAAGCCTCTTGTCTCAAACTAAAGTCTCTAAATAGTGTCCTAAACTAGCAGGTCACAAAAAATTTAAATAAAGAACAAAACGCGAAAGCGAGGAAAAGCAATAATCTCTAGCTCATTTTGAGATTTGAGATGATACCAAGTTACTGAATTCGGGCATAAATATATAAAATCAATTGTTGGGTTTTTTCTGCAAATTAATGGGATTTCGAATATACATATACAATGGTCTAATCCAATTGATAGGCATAGGGGTATTCATCTAAACGCGCAAATGCTTCGCAACCGCATAAACCTCGTAAACGTTTTTATTATTGTATGAAAAGCCGGTTTTTTACGAGGGTTATGCAGTTACAAGGCATTTGCGCGTTTAGATGAATACCCATAATATATTTATCAAAGGTTATATCTTTACAACTACGGAACAAAAACCGGTTTTGGAGATTAAAAAACCGATTTTTTCGATATTTGAAAATTCAAGATTTAAAAAAAAACGTACAATAATTTATGAAAAAATCGAGTCAATCACGGGGCATAAGCATGGACGATGAAGGCATCAGATGAGAGGACTCTTGGAGTGTTCGAGTTTTATGAGCCTTTATGCCTTTGCGATGGCAAATACCACAGACGATGGAACGATGAGCTGTACAAGCTTTATAACGACACAGATAGGGCAGGGAATTAAAGAACTAGAAGTTGAATATCAATAACTTTAACAATGTACGTACATATGTATGTATGATAAATCGAATCGCAATTACGACTTAAACGGCTGAAATGTCCCAATGTCGTTTGAACGTGTTTGAACTAGTGAGTTTAACAACTATAATTTAACTTTATACATATATGTATACATAAGTGCATATTGAGATCCGTTAAGATCCATATAAAGCAACCAAAACTTTCGTTTTTGTTTTTTGATTTTTTTAAATTTTTTAACAACTCCACTTTGAAATTTCTTTAAAACAACACTTGCTCGAGTATTTTTACACATGCATGTAATACCAATAATACGAGTAATTTGGCGCCAACTTTGTATAGCTCAGTATTGGGCGTGCGTTTGTATATTTTACCAAAAAACTGGAGGGACCTAAAGTTGTATGCTTGGGTTTATATGGTTTAATGTTAAACAACGATCTGTATTTCAATTCAAAAGTAATGGAAACTAAATAACAAAAATAAGTTGTTCGAATTGCAATATGTACATATATGTAATTTTACTGTTATAAATCTTTATTCGGGCGTTCGTATCGGGAGTAACATTGATATTATAAAGGGATCTCTATATGTAGATACTTATACATACATACATATGTATATATCTTTTACTTTCTTATCTATCAAAATATTCTTACTGCTGTCATATTCGCCTAAATACACATCTATGTATGTAATTTACACCCCTATGCTGGAATCCGTCGTACGTTCGATTACGCTACGAATCGTAAAATCGGTATGCTCAAATCCGCTTTTCGTAATCGTAAATTCGAAATTCGTAGACTGTTTTCGTAATTCGTAATATCGGTATGCCAGAATCCGTCGGAGCTGTCAATTGTGGAATTTTCGTACGAACAGCCACTGATGTCGGAGCGAAATAAATTTTAGAAAAAAAAAAACAATTATAAACCCAAAAATAAGCAAATATGCATGTATGTATGTTTATACATGTGTAGATTTGTATTTATGTACATATGTACATATGTAATATAAACTATGCAAGAAAAACTAGAATTATTACGTGTGTATATACATACATATGTATGTACATACATATTTGCGAAGATCACAAACAAATCGTACGCAGTATGTTTCTTGTATGAATGCTTCTTTGTTGAGGCGAAAACTTGTCACAAATCTTTAAACCATTAAACATTAATATATTTGAGCATTGAATTCGACAATATTACACACTTCATAATTTAAGAAATTTGTATTTAGATCATCTCTTAAGAATGTACATACATATGTACATTCGAAACATATTTATGCAATTCTGCCTTCAATTAACTAAAACTTCTTATCAAAATGGCTTATAAATGTTAATATTAAACTTCATTCTTTACTTGTAATAATATAATTTCGAACTTTCGAAACGGAGCTACGAATTCGTAACTACGAACATTCGGATTACAGCATAGGGGTGTTAAATTCTCTCAGGAAATCGAAGAATTACACTCTCCTTTCTATGAAGAGCTAAGCGCTAATAGAAATTATTGAAGTGCCGGTTAATGGCATATACAAAAAATGTAAACACTGAATTCTACACACCGCCAGTAATTTTATTTAACCCTAAGGAAAACCCCTCGGTTTTGATATAAATATAACGGAGTTAACTGCTAGCAGTGCGTTGAATCAAAAAATTGAATAGCACTTAAATAGCGTTAATGAATGTAAAACGAAAAATGTATAAGACTTACTATGATTTACATGGAAAACTGCTGCGGAGTTGCGTTAAATGATTGCAAAACTGACAAAGCGATATTAATAAGTTATACATATGTATGTACATACATACATATGCATTCCTTAACACCTCTGGAAGGTATATACATATGTATGTATATATATACATATATATATGAGGTCAATGTAACATTGTCCCTGCAATAGTAGCATAAGCATACTGGTTAAACGAATTGGAAGCAAGCATATAGTCAATAATGCGCTGACAAAGCTAAGGTCATACGAGAACAGATATTGATTTTGTAATAAATCTTATCCGAAGTAAAGGACTCATAAGTATATAAATATGTATTTGCATCTAGTATTCCAAAACTTTCACGTTTTTTTAAATACTTTTTGGTAATACTTGATTAATATTTGGCAAACTTCAACAATGTAATGAATAAATATGTACATATACTTATGTTTTAATATTACATATATTGTATTAAGTATCTTTACATTGCCATCACTGCCAACAAAAAATCCAGGGCGAGTGTTCCGTTCGCTTGTAAAGGAATGCGTTTGTGATTGTGCATGTTGCGAAGACTGACGTAAATCCTGGTAACCTGATTCCAGCTCTGTGTAAGACATGATGAGTCAATAATGCATACCACGCATATAACACCCGACCTTTATTGGTCTTTTATTATTCTTAGTGAGCGTCGAGCAGGTTAATTCTCTATTTACTTATTTGCGTTTTTGCAGTAATGTTCATACATCCATACACACAATGTATGTAAGTATGTCAAAAGCATTCACATGCAAGCGAAAAAAGGGCGAATGTCGAGGTCACTGCGAATTGTGGTTGTACATACAAATATAGTTTTTCCTTATAAATCTGTAGGGTTTGATATGCACAAACTTGATGATTCGATTATATTTAGTATAGCACTTGCGATTAAAATCCTTCAATTTTATAAATATTTATGAAAATACGCTGCAGTTTCTTATATTTTTTCACATTTCACAGGTCACAGTTATTGATTTTTTACAATCAGCAAATAAAATAGAATTTTCGCACTCAGACACAAGTGGCACTTTTGGCAATTATGTAAGTTTCTTATGCTTTTTATCCAATTTTAAAATGCAGATGACTTCCATAAATAAATTAAATCTCACTTTCACACAAACTTTTCGCCTAGTCAAAATTAACCAAATAGGCCAGCCGACGGAATTTGCAAAAGCGTCCCACAAATTTCACTTTGCTGTCAAAAATTATACATGTTTGTTTTGTTGTTATGCTGCGCAGCCCAACTGTGTTTGACATTTCATTACGCGCATTTTTTGGATTCACTTATACAGAAATCAGCTGTATTGAAGTACATGCAGACTGTTTGCCAAATTGTTTTTTGTGAGGTTGTGGTTGTGCAACAGCTGCTTTTTGTTTATCAACATTTGACGTCAGCTGTATGTAAATGCATACATACATATGTATGTATATGCAGGGGGTGCTGCCATTTAATTGCATTGCTTCCAAAATGTGTTTTTTTTTCTTTCAAAATATATAACGTGTATTTTTGGTAGCCCCAACTTTCCGTCGCATTACAGGTGCTCGGAACAAATTTAAAAAATTGGAACAAGTAAAGAATACCGCCCGTTCAGCTACAAAAAAGAAAAAAGTGGGCTGTGTCCGCTCCTATTTTCTTATTTTAATGGTATACTTTTTTTTGGTGCAAATTAATTGGGTTGGTGTTTGGGAGGGGTAAAGGGGAAAATTTACATATTTTGAAAAGCTGATATTTCAAAAACTATTTGTCCGATCACAATATTGGTATCGTTAAAAAGGTAATTAAATGAACTTTTATTTGATATGCATATGTGTAATTATGTAAGTTATATACACATTTTGAGAAAAATAAAAAACACTGAAATAATGCAAATTTTTTTAATAAAAACTATTTTTTTCTTTAAAAAATATGTGATTAACTATGTATATGTAAAAATAAGTCTGCCAAAAAGTCCCTAAAATTACCTTTAATTTGATGTATACTTTTGTTTATGAAAATTAAGTTTTTATAAGAAATTTGGTTTTATTTGTGTTTCTCCCTTCGTGTTCAATACAAAATAATGTTGATGGCGCAGCCGAAGTTTGTGCGGCCAGGGGTTTTTTCACGCGGAAAGGAGTTCTGCACGGACATACTATTGATGGCGTAGCCGGAGTTTGTCCGGCTAGGTTTATTTTTTTGAAGGGCGGCCAAAGGCCGCTCACGCGGAAACGATACCAATATTGTGACGATCGGTCAAATAGGTTTTGAAATATCAACTTTTCAAAATATTAAAATGTATCCCTTCACCTGATTTGCACCAAAAATAAATTACAACATCATAATCAGTGAAAGAAGGCGGACCACGCCCAATTTTTTATATTATTCTAGCTGAACGGGCGGTATTCTTTAATTATGATGTATATGATTTATCGAAACATCGGTCAGTATTTGCACGAACTGCTACAAGTTTATAGTAATAATAATTGGCGCTTACAGTATACAGCTCAGTGTTTGACCGAGCTTCTCCCACCATATGTAGTGTGCCTATTTATATTCTACCACTAACGGCAAATGTATTTTATCAGCAGCTTTTTTATGGTATAAATACCCCTTGCCTATCGAGGGATGACCGCTATTAGAAAAAACTTTTTCTATGATTTGGATTTCACCTCGAACTTACTATAACCCAGTTATAGCAAGCACCACTCGACCCAGTTCCTTTAATAAATTCAAAAGAGCTCTAAGTTTTAAGGTACGCTTGAACTCGTTTGATTTATATTTTTCTGGACTAACCATATGTTACAACGAATTCTGCGAAATTTGTTTTGGCGGATCTTTTTGCAATGAAAGAAATTAATGTCTACATACTCCTAAATTAACCACTTACATACTAAGTCAGCACTTGTTACTTCGACGGCAACCGTAGCAACCAATTTGTTTAATTTCATTTGGAACTTCAGAATTTTTCATACTCAAAAATTCGTTTTTCGGTAGTCGAAGAAAAGAAAATCACAATTTGAATTCTTACTAGATAACAATTGTAAAATTTCCACGAGATTAACTTGACTCAAAAGTATTTTACTATGATAAATTGTGTACCGCGGGCCAAAGATACTCCGATCGAATTGCCGAAAATCGGCAACAAGAAGCCCATAGTGCTCTCATCGCAGCGTTTTAATAAGTTGTTGAACAATGCTAATCAGACAGAAAAACTGCGAGCTCAGAAAGAGATCGAAGAGGAACAGAAATATAAGGAATATCTGAAAGAAGGTTCCGACCAATTGGTGGCACAATTCAAGGGCAACATACAGCGAACTCAGGATGAAAAGCTTGCAGAGATCAAGGCGAATATGGAGCAGAAAATAACCAAAAGTGAGACATCATCATTAAAATATAGAACAAAACACATAAAAGCACTTTCAGATAATTACGGTAAAGCACGAAAACCCAAAAGATTCGTTTATACCGTACAATACACAACACCCCGATGCAATATTTTAATAAATATTTAAGTTACTTAATTTTTTATCAGAGTCAAAATTTTATATAAAATTTGGAAAAACGTAAAGCTTTTACAAAAAATAAATAAATATGAAATTTATTCCAATATAAAATTCTCACAAATTTATAGTTTTAAATTGAAATTTCTGGCGTATAGTTCGATGTAAATTATTGTTAAACATGATGAGCTTATAAATCATTATTTTAAAACAATTTTGTATACTTATATTTATTAATTTAGTGCAAGCAGACTTCCATAGAACGAAGGAAAATGAAGAGCGAAAAAGAAGCGAGAAGTTGGCCAAAGCGCAAAATTTAATCGAACAGCTAAAGCCCGGACCTAAGCAGCTACACTCGGCGGCCATACAAAGCGAGGTGCTTCGAGCTCGCAACGTTCAACGTAACATCAACGAAGAGTTCGAAAAAGCTGTAAAGAGGCAGGAATGCATGGATAAGTTGGCATGCCAGCAGCAAGCTTTAGGTTTCATGCAAGAGGATCAAGCGCGCCAACTAGATCGCCAACAAAATATGAATTCGTACAAAAAAGAAATGCTCCAAACGATTAACAATACCTGCAAGGAACGGATTGAGCATAAAAAACAGCTCATCAAAGAGCAGCAGGTCGAAAGAGAGTCAATGGACATGGAAATAAAAGCGCAAATTGAATGGGAAAAAACAATTATGGAGAAAAAAAGATCAGCATTACGTAAAAATGCATTGGAGGCCATGAAAATGGCGGAGCAGCGCAGATTGAGTATATTTTATAGATTTTTTGTTTTAAATACTTTTCTTTTTGTATTAATTTCTATTTTCATTTTAGGAGAACGCATGACTGAAGAGATTGAGGACCGTCTTTGCTGTGTCTACAATTTGGGCAAACAGGACTTGGATAATATCAAAAAAGAAGATGAAGCGAAAAAGCCAACACCCGATGAAGAGAACAAACAAGAGATGCAAGCTCAATTTTTACGCTGTATTCAAGCTAAGACGGAAGCGGCGGACGATGAGCGCGTGCGTCGCGATATTAGTCGCATGCAATTGAAGTTCACGGCTGAAGAACTCGAAAAGGTACGCAAGGACAAGGCGGCCAAACAAGCACGTATCGAAGCCTATATGCGGGAACTGCAGCAACAGAAGGAGGCCAAGCGTCGCGCCGAGGAAGAAAAGCGCTACGATATGGCAACACGCTTTAAGAACTCTGAAATGAATCGTCTGTTCGAAGAAGCGCAAAAACAAAAGCGACTATCCCAAATTCAGGGCACGCGTGCTACATTAAGGGAACAGATCGAACTGAAGAAAATCATTGAAAAAGAAGATAAAGAACTCATGCGCACATGCGAAGACGACAATGACGAACGGGAGGACAAGTTCTTCTTCGAATATGCACGCAATCTCATGGAAGATGCACATAAAAAAGAACGTCCCTTATATCCGTTCGTTAAGGTAGTTCAACAGTATAAGCGCGAACGCGGCATCGACTGTGAACGCAAAACGCCAAGGCATCTGGTGACACAGGTTAATGTTGGTCTGCGCAAACCCGGCGATAGTAAAGCAGATGGCGATCACTTATCAGGCACATCTTTGAAAAAACCGAAATCGGCGCAGTCGAAGCCAACAAATGGCAATACAACTACCGAAGCAATGCTTGTGAGAAAATCTGCCTCAGGCGAGAAAGAAAAGTTGTCAAAGGCGGGCAAAAGTGCCAAGGATAGCATATTGGAAAACTGTCTAAGAATAACCGAATTGGTAGCAGCAGATGCAAAGAAGACCGGCGATAAAGAAAAATGCGATAACCGTTTGGTGGATTGCTTGAAGCCGAATACGCGCATAGCTGATATGAAAAAGGACGACGATTGTTTGTCGTTGCTTGGTTCCGGTAGAGTCCGCTATACAATGTTTGAGTTGAAGAATATGAATCAAACGCCCGCAGCGTCGAAAGGATAATAGAAGGAGAGAAAGCTGTGCCGAAGTAGACGCGTTAAGATCTACGCTGGCCATGGATTTGTGAAGCTTGTTTCATTAGAATTTAAATATTTTTGTATTGTTCGCTTGCTGTATTTTCAATTACCAATAAATGATTTATTGTAAAGAATATTTTGTTTTGTAATTTCTATCTTTATTCGTTTTAAGGAGCTTAGCTTCTCGAAGGAATTTTTTATTCATGTATCCATTTGATAGTCGACATGAACATTTGCATTTTTAGTATCTTATAAATTTTAAGTCCTGAATGTAGGCGTTCTGGAATGAAAAATCAAATAAGTTGAAAATAGTTGTAATTAAATACTCAATATTTTGTGCACAAATTCACCTTCTCATACTCATCGTGAGAATTTTGGTTTTAATACGTTTGCGGTCACGGCTAATAATTTCCATTCGTTCCTTGGCCGACGTTTGAAACAGAAACAAATGAAGTGTGCGCAGCGCAGAAGTCAACTGTAAATAAAACCAATATGTTTAATATGATTATAAAAATATAATTTTTTTTATTTTTTTTTTATAAAATATAGTTAAATATAAAGCGTGTATTACTTGAGTAGCTAATTACATATGTATATACATATGTATCATGATTCAATTATATAATAATAATTGAATCATGTATGTATATGTACATATGTAGAAAAAAATAAAAATTGTTTGACTTTCATTCAACGATTTATAACCTTAATAATAATAATAATTTTGGCGCTTACCCTATATAGCTCAGTGTTTGGCCGAGCTTCTCCTACTATTTGTGGTGTGCGTCTTTATATTATACCACAAATGGAGGGACCTACAGTTTTGTGCCGACTCCGAACGGCAGATGTATTTAATGAGAAGCTTTTTCGTGGCAGAAATACCCTCGGAGGTTTGCCATTGCCTGCCGAGGGGTGACCGCTATTAGAAAAAACTTTTTCTATTATTAAGATTTTGCTTGCCCTGACTGAGATTCGAACCTCGAACTCACCGGCATATCAAGTTATAGCACGCACCGCTACCAACTCGACCACAGCGGAAATTTTAAATAAAACTTTTCGAGTAAGAATTAAGTTTTTAGTTTTGTTCGTACAGTTATAGTTTCTAATTGATACCCACTCAGGATAAGCCAGAATAGTGTTTTGGGGAGTGACTTCGTCGACTAGTACTGTCGTTTATCTCGGTTGATGGTCGTTTCACCACAATTCGCATACAAGCAAGAATGTCGCAACATATCGTAGATTTGCGACCATGCCCGGAAGCAGTAGAAGCACTTCGTTCCTCTGTTTAGAGATTTCAATCCCACGGTTGGCATCTTTGGTTTCACAGTAGGCGCAATTAAGTCTCCACGTAACAATCTCTAACAACTAACGAATCTACCCAGCCGGGATTCGAAACATGGTAGTGTGCAGCACCAGGTTCCAGCTTAAGATAATTCACCAGTCTAAATAGCTGTCTCCGCATGGTGAGACTCGTTGTGATAGAGGTAAGGCAAATTAGATGTGTGCACGATCGGAGGAGCTTACATTGATACTGATCCATCTCTTTTTCAAGATACACAGACGTGCAACAAAAAATGCACACAAATTGACACAAGGTAAGTCGACGCTGCAATCACAATATACAGTCACACAGAGCATTAATCAACAGAACGATATATCCGAGCAATGAGATCTTATATCTCGCTCTCTGCATATTGTTGTTGAACAATTCATTGGCAAGCCTGAAGGAACAACTGGTACGATGAGTAATACTGTGTCGCTCGAAACGGAAAGATGCTGCAATTCTACACAACGAGAAAGGAATGAGCCTAAACTACGTGAGTGCGAAGAAGAAACCTTAGTCGCTAGAGAACGGTGAATGCGCTCGAAAAATCTTCGATAAAGGGCAACTGCTTACCGAAGGTTCCACAAGTAAACTTCTGTAAGAATGGGGAGAGAACAGTTGAGGTAGCAATGAGCAGCTTGGAGGTGCTAGAAATTGACGGGTTGTCATTAGGGCTATTAAAGTATGGCGGCAAGGGCATGTTGAAGTGCACGTAGCAGCTCATTTGAAGAATATGTTATCGTGTTGAAGATCTGCTGATTCGACCATATAACTGTGACTTTAGAGCTGCGGAAACTACCATCGACGAGATATTTACCAAACATATTCGCACCGTCTTTTTATCGATTTTATACCTTTGTTCGATAGCACAAACAAGTTACCTCTTTTTGGGATCCCCGTGAAACTAATGCGGCTATGAAAAATGAAGATGAGCAACACCACCAGCTGCGTCAGAATTAGGAAAGACCTTTGCGAGCCATTTGATACCAAACGACATTTCAGACCTGTTCTTTATCGAGCAATTTCTACCTTTCCAAACTAGATACAGCCGTGAAGCAAATGGGTCTGGCCATCCTATTGTATCGTGTTGTAGCCAAGTGTGTAGCGGTGCGTGCTTTAACTCGATATGGCCGTGAGGTCCAAAGTTTAAATCTCAGGCGTGGTATGCAAAATTAGCCCTTACGAGTGTACTTATGGTTGAAGAAGCCTGGCCAGTTCCTGCGCTATATAGCGTAAGCGCCAAATTAATATTATTATTACGATGAGATCATGAGATGAGAGAACTCTTTGAGTGTTCGCCTTTCCGACGGACAATTCTGCAGACGATGGAACGATGACACCAGCAGGAGACAGGCCTCCTTTTCATTGGGAAAACAAAGCAATGAAGGCTTAGGTACACTAAGTTTTTTTCCTTGGCGCCAGTTAACAAATGACAAGCAACTCTCGTTCTATGTTGAATTCAGCCAAAATCGCCTGGATGGTTGTACACACATACATACAGGGTTTAAATTTTTTACAAAGACAATTTTATGAACGGATTTTAGTGAATTAGATCAAAGGTTATTCTATTACGGCTGTTAGCATCATGAGAAAGCTAAACGAGAATTAATTTGACCAGTTGTAGGAACTAAAAAATCTGATAAATCCAATGTGTTGTCATATTTTAAGTTCTCGATTGCAATATCAATATTAATATTCATTATTTGCATAGCCATGCGTATTAATTTCCTGAGAATATTACTCACGTAAAGAGAAGGTAAAAGGATGTTAGCAAGAAGTCAAAATAATCGAAAATTATAGCAAGATAACGCCGCTCCCTTTGGCGTGATTGAATCCCAGTCACACTAAGCAATCAGTTAGATAAGTTGTCCGTTCATTGAATTTTTAATTATTTTGGAAACAAATTTAAAATTTAAATGTTAAATCTAAAATTTTATTTTGGTATCTATCACGAATCTGTACTTCTCAACATAGTAGAATTGATCCTCACATTTACCAAGTATTAAAGATATATTCATCAGTTTTGCAACGAATGTGTCCAATATTTCAATATTTTCAAAATTGTATAACAAATTTATCAAAAGGTTCCATACGCACCCTTTTCCAATAGTATTTCCGAAATCATCAAATGCACTTCAGACACCAAGCAATCTAATTCGGAATAGTCAATTTTGCTTCGGAAACCGAAAAATCTATTTAGAATTGTACTTCGGAAGACATAAAATGAACTTCAGAATAGTTAATTGTACTTAAAAAACCGTAAAATGTATTTCAGAAATTCCAAAATGTATTTCCGATGTATTTCGGAAACTGTAAAATGAGCTTCAGAATATGTAGTACTATCTTTTAAAGATGTGGCAGTTGGTAAAAATTTAAATCTACATTAATTAATGGTTCCATTATTAAAAAGACAATGGCCACAAACTACTTATACATACATATGTACATACATTGCGGATGTCAATTTTGGGCATTTTGTTGATCCCGGGATTTTCGAGATCTGAAAACGAAATCTAGGGACAACCACGGGACCCCGAATTTCACGAGGTTTTGATTCGTAATTTTAAATTTGCCAGAAAATGAAACACAGAAGGAAATGCACCTACACAAAGTTAAATTATTTTTAATCACTGTTTGAGACCAATATTAAATTTTATTAAATGACCATTCAGTAAAAAAATAAACAGATCAAGTAAAAATTAAATACATCACCCTTTCCATTTTAAGCGAGGCAGAATTATTCATTAATTTGATCAAAATGCAATCTTAAAGAAATAATAATTTGCCTAAATAGCCTCATTACAAAAACTATCAATTTCTTTTACAAAGCCTTCTGATAAATTTTATGACTTTCCATTATTGGACAATTGCGAGCTGCTCGTTAAAACTTGATGAAATTTATATTTGAGACTTTCTGCCTTATTCACTTCAGGCACATCGTCGTTAGTTCTATTAACATCGTTTTCATAGTGAGGCTCTTTTTCGACTTGAGCGAGAAATTATCCAGGTCATTTATAATAGCAAGGACGAAACAAAACATTAAGAGAATTAACAAGCTGTTTTATTTGTCGAATTTGAACTCTCTAAAGCTTTGTTTTACCGTTGAAAGGGGAATTTTTTTAAATGTATAACAAAATTTAAAAACTAAATGGCTATTAAATTCACTATTTTCTACAATTCCGGAATTTGAATAGATATGTATATCCCGGGATATTCGGGAGTTAAAAAAGACATGCCTAACATGCATAGATACATATGTATGCACTTGTTACGATATCTTCTAAAGTAAATTTTTGGACTTCTGAAATACACATGACTTTTATAAAGTGCATTTCACTGTCCCGAAGTACAATTTACAGTATCCGAAATAAATTTTACGGTTTCTGAAGTGCAATTGACTATTCCAAAGTACATTTTACTTTTTCCGAAATACAGTTTACAGTTTCTGAATATATTTTGAAGTTTCTTTACAGTTGCTAAAGCAAAATTTATTATTCTGAAATTCTTTTCACGTTTTACGAAATATTATTGACTATTCGGTAATTTATTTTGCCTTTACTGAAGTACAATTGACTATTCAGAAATACATTTTACAGTTACTTAAGTACAACTGTATATTCCGAAATATCATGATTCAATTATTAAAGGTTTGGTAACTAAGCAGCTAGCTCCCTCACTTTTTGTCAAACGGCTCCCTTAGCATCCAAACCATGTTGCTTCTTAAAAATAAAAATAGTAGTAACCTGAAAACTTGTTAATACCAAAAACTAACAAGCAACACTTTTTGTTTATTTTGTCCGCGTAAACGGTAAGTTCAAATCCGTTTTTTTTAATGCTTTTCGCACGCATATAAATTCGATGTGACGGAGTGGAAAGTTTTGTAATTTCAAGAAGGAATAGGTTTAATTAAATTTAAAATAATGTGACATAATGTGATAATGATACAAAAAAACAAGAACTAAATTTTTGAGTTATAAAGTTTGATTCATTTTTCTTAAAATATATAAATCAAGGATGCATTTTAACGTTAAATTTAACCGTTCCGAAATGTTTTCTCTTGTTTCGGTTAAAACATTTCAAAATATTATCGTTAAAGCAATTATCATAATAAATTTCATTACGTTTTTAACCGAAACGAAATGCTAACGTTAACGTTAAAACGTTAAGAAAAACGCTGGAGATTCACTCGTCGCAAACAGAAGCGCTGCATACTTTTAACACATTAAAATTAACGAAAACGGAAATTTTATAACGTTGCAACATTAACGATTTGATTTCGTTTTGATAACATGGCGCCGAAACGCAACAAACTCATTTCGTTAAGTTAATTTTGCTCGTTAACAAAACAAAATGGTATCGTTTCGTTTGTTGAGCAGCCCTGATATAAATATTCTCTTTCTTAAATTTCGAATTATTATGGCTTTCGCCGTCCAGGAGGTCGTCGGGAGGGAACGTTTAGTTTTATTTCGCCAAGAAGAGATGAGCTATAGATGATCAATAGAAATTATTTGCCGTTTAGTTCATGGGACAAATAAATTGAAAATTTATTCGCTGGTTAAAAATTAAAAAAAAAAATTTACCAATAAGTACTGTTTTGTAAACGTAGCTATTGTATTTCCTAATTCAAATGAAATGCCTTCGAAATTTCTAGTTAAAAAATCAATAACATTTTACTACTAATAATTTACTTTAAAAAAAATGGAAAAATATTCTAACCCGTTTTCCATACTACGTAAAACAACCCTTTATAAGGGAGTACCAAAATTCGAATGTCATTATTTACCTAACCTTTTATAATTGAATCATGCCGAAATATATTTTATGATTTATGAAGTAAAATTGATTATTTTTAAATATATTTTACAAATTCGTAAGTACCTTTGATGCTTTCTTAAGTACTATTGGAAAAATTGTAGACTTTTATTAATGAAATATACTTTTTTTACATAGATTAATTACCAATCTATATAATTCCTTTAAAAAATACAAATCACTCTATTAGTTCCTTGCCAAAATTAATTGAATAAGTGTGACTGGTGGTATCTTAAACAATGGCGAAGCAAGTTGACATATTTTTTTGTGTTGTAAAATTATACGATACGTTTCC
The DNA here is from genome assembly GCA_963971545.1 of Philophylla caesio. Lineage (NCBI taxonomy): Eukaryota > Metazoa > Arthropoda > Insecta > Diptera > Tephritidae > Philophylla > Philophylla caesio. The sequence goes on along the minus strand of OZ020607.1, from coordinate 102,747,589 downwards.
ATTGTACTTAATTTGAAATCATACTGATGTGACCTTTATAGAAATGTTAAAAAAGATTTATAATTATGATTGGTGGAACGTTTTTTTTGTGATGGTGCCAGTAATTATTTATAAAATAATATTTTCTATTCGCAAAGAGTACAGCATTTTTTTTTGTTTAATATTTTTCATAAAATTTATTAATTATAGTCATTAGAGAAAACTTCGTTAAATACATTATTAATTTATACAAATTTTAATTTTAAAAAGAGAATAGATAGATTTGGGAAAAGTGTTTTCAAAAAATGGAAAGAACTATTTTCAGAATAATTTTTTTATTCTGGATGGGGAAGTTAAACAGAGTACATTTTTGTGTATTTTTATTGCGGTTAAACTTGCGGTTCATACACCAAATTAATGGAATTTAAAAGTGTATGTCGTTTTTCTCTTTAATATTTAACTTCAATATCCAATTCAGTTGTAAATTGTATATGGCTCTTACTTATGCACACAGTTTAGTTGCATACAATTTTTAAGAAATATCTATAAAAAAATTATACGATTTTAAAAAATGATTTTTAGGAAAACAAAAATTTTACCAATACCATTTTTCGATATTTTTTTTTTGTAAATTTGAGAGATACTATGTTATAACTCTAATTTTTTTTGTATTTGCTACCATATAAAATTATTTGAATTCGAGCAATTTTATACGAATCGAATTACACCTAACTCTCTTTTTACACGGTTTCTTTTTACACGGATTTGAAGTTACACGGTTAAAAAAATTTTTTTTTGTAAAAATTGTTTTATCTAGTACGGTTTCAAAATCACTGTTTTGTAATTATGTTTGTTTTTACAACACTTGGCACCATTGCTCAAATGAACATGCATAGCAACGACGAATAATTATGTAGCTATGCAAATATTTTTTCTTTATTTCTATTCTAATTTTTCTGTTCTTAATTCTGGATTAACAGATTTATTTTGTTTTTTGCTTGCTCTACCAATTTTTCACCAGTATGAATTATGTATTTTAAGTTTTAATGCTCAATAAAATGCCATATGAACATACAATTTGTATGCATATCTGAAATTCTATAGTTTTCAACATTTTTTACACGGTTTTTCGAAGTAAATATAGTTCTTTATTTCATCTTACACGGTTTTCGAATCACATGGAACGTATCCCCCATTTTACTATAGGAAACGCCTCTTTTTTTACACGGTTTCTTTTTACACGGATTTCTGAGGAACGTATCTACCGTGTAAAAAGAGAGTTGGGTGTATATACGAGCCCTTTTACCATGTAGTTCGACTCCCTACTAAATTACGAATTCGAGTGATTGAGGCTTCGTAAGCATCAGGCTTTCGAATATAATTTTTTTCGATTATAATTTTATTATGCATACCTTGTGTTATTCAGCCTAAACGCGAATTATCTGTAAACGATTAATTTCCATGAATTTATAATAAAGACATAAACAAATAAGAGAGAATTGTTTTCGCTTTGAAACTTTCCATTAAGCGATTTTGAATTCTTATGCGTTAATGAGTGCAAAAAAAATTCAACCTTAGAGACAATAGTAAATTTCTTCGATGAAAAAAAAAAATGCATACAAATAAAGGCAAACTTACTTTCAAACGATTATAAAACTTTATAAAGTTGATATTTTCAAGTTATTTTGATTAAGAAGTTGGTTTATCAAAAGTAAGTGTTTGTGAGAAATCACTTAGCTTACTTACCTGATTTAAGAGACGTGTCTTCAGTTTAATATTAGCAGGGGCCTTCGCCTCAACCGGATCTCGCAAAGTTTCCATGTGCAAACTCAAAACGAATATGAGCGTATCTTTAATTGTTTGAACGATACGTTGAATTTGTTCCGTTTGAAATAGACGTCGCACCAGATAACCGCGCACATGTGCATTAATTTTGGTCACTGCAGCCTCTCGTCGCATTGTCGCATCAAATGGATCAGTGGCATGAGCTGGCTTGGGCTGATTGTTTAATTTTGTTTAGAAAAATTACAATATATTCCAAGTGTTATGTACGTGCATTCATGTTATGTTCAAAATAAATTCAAGATATTGCTTATACTTAATTCGAAATTTTATTCCATAACTTTTTTTTCTAAGTCTAACATTTCAAATGTTTCTCAAAGAAAGTTAGGCACTTAAGGACAGCTGCTAAGAGCTATTTGCTTACAAGTGTTATAAAAGATACCGGCAAGTTCCAAGAAGTGTAAGAGAGTGTTTCATTGCAGTAAGATAATACTTATGTACATATATAAATTTTAGCCATTTAATTTTGTTTATGCATTCGTTAATTCACTGTAAGCAAAGTGAAATTGAAAATTTAAATTTTTAAAAAGAATTCAAATTAATGTACATACTTATGTACATACATATATAGATAGATATGTATTTATGTTAATAAAATTCATGAATAAATAGAAATGAAAAGTGGCAAAAGAAACATTATTTCAAAAATGAGCAACCCCCTTTGTTTGATTTCTTAAGTATTTAGTCAGTTAATAACATACGAGTAGTACATATGTACATATATGATTGTACTAATATATAGAAAATTGAGAATATATGACTAGACTTGATTGGTTAATAGATAAGGCACAGAAGTAGATCGGCTGCTTTATTCAAATGGTGACTGAAGGCTAATCGTTAATCTGGTATATTTTTGAAAGAATTTTTGTTGCGATCAACTGTTAGTGTAACGCTTTAGAAGGAAAAGGAAGAGAAGAGAGTAGTGAAAAGCTTAATAGAGAAATGTTAGTTTTTAATAATAAATACAATGAATATATATTTATTAGGGCGATTCAAAAAAAAATATTTTTCTTGCAAAGAGGCTCAAAAGTTACAATTTGACGAAAAATGATACCAGTTAAAATTTGAGCCCATAATATTAATTTTAAGACTGCCTGTATCGTGTTTTTTTAATTCTCATAAGAATAACAGTCAAAATAATTTTTTCTGCACCTTATAAATTTTAATACTAGCCTGTCGTGTATCATAAAAACGATCCTTTTGCTTATTTTTGTAGAGAATTGAATCTCTACAAAAAAGGTCTCATATGATATTTCGATTTACAATTTTTCAATCGAACAATTTAACGTCATTTTTCTTTTCATAAAAAACATTTATAATAAATCTTCGAACTATTCGATTTTTTCTTGGACGATTACCAAAAATTATTAACAATTATTGTATAAGAAACTAAAATTAAGATAAACATGAATTTGTTGGGTGATTTGTTCCAATAAAACCTTAAAATTTGCGATAAATTGAACCTTGGCCTCAAATAACTCTTAACCTATTAGTTTGCTCGAAAAATCATACAGACCTTTTTTGCAGAGCGTTCAATTCTCTACAAAAATAAACAAAATAATATTTTTTATGATACAGGCTAGGAATAAAATTCATAAGGTGCAGAAAAAAATTTGTTCATGCTATTCTTATAGGAAGTAGAAAAACGCGATGTAGGCAGTCTTAATATTACTATTAAGGGCTCAAATTTTAACTGGTATATTTTTACGTCAAATTAAAACTTTTGAGCCTGTTTGCAAAAAAAAATTTTTTTTTATTTTTGTTTGAATCACTCTAATATATAAAATATATAAAATATACGAATATTTACATTCAAAATAACGAAATATGGAAAGGTAACGTCGTTGGACAGTAACTGGCAATTTTTTATTTTATTAGGACGGATTGGTATTCTGGAAACAGTCTTTTGACCCTAACTACATTCGATTAGATAAAAATTTGTTTCGAATTCTAGCACCAAAAAAGTTTCACAAGGTTGTCAACTATTTCTTAGCAAGTCATAAAACAACAAATTGCAAAATGCGTATAGAAAATTTAACTATTATTTATACAGAAATTAAATATTTCAAGAAATAAAAAATATTTTCAAGAAAATCAGTTAAAATTTCCTTCGATTTTTCGATGTATTTTTTTACCAAAATTATATGTTACAATTTATCCTTTAAGATTTTTTCGATTAAATATAACTTTTAGATTTTACTATTCTACTTTCAAAGCAGTACGTCGGATTTTTAATAAAGCATATTTTCAATTTTAATTGAAATTCCAACTTTAACAAAAATTGATTTATAATTTTTGAACTAAAAACTACTAAATTCAAATTTTAACAATTAAATTTTGCCCAGAAAGTAATAGTTTAAATTAACTTAGATTTTTCGATGATTTTTTTTAATGAAACTTTTAGTTAAATTTAATTTTTTTTGATCAAAAATTAATGTTTAAGGTTTTCCTTCAATTTTTTCTTTTGTTCAATTAAAGTGTGGGATTTTATTTTTTTAATTTTTGATCGAAAAATTAAAGTTATATTTTCAATAATATTTTTAATTAAAACACATTTTCAATTTTAATTTTAATTTTTTGACCGAAGAAATTGAAGTTAAATTTTAACTTTCGAATTTGATTGATAAAATAGACCGATAATAAACATGTTAAATTTTAACCGCAACTTTTTACCAAAACGATAAAAGTAATTCTTAAACTTTTATTTTTAATCAAAGAAATATAAGACAAATCTAAACTTTTATTTTGGATAGTCAAAATATTGGTCAAGAAATTACGACGCACTTTCGAGTTTTTAAAATCTTATAAATAAAAAAAGTCCTTCCAAGGCTTCACGCTTTTACAAGTAAATTTCAAGCACACAAATTCATTCCGTTTAACTTTTTGAATTAAAAATTTTAAAACAACTGGTATTTTCGGTCCCTGGTGTTAATTAATTTCCTATTTATTGTCTTATTAACTTTGTTTTATTTTTTATTTTGTAAAATTATTTTGTATAGCCAGACAAGCACAATCACAAATATACAAAATCACATTTAGTGACTTCATTTGAAACTAGAATAGACAAGTACTACCGCAAAATATCATATTTCGTTATTTTTTTTAAGTTGAGAAGACTTACGACTAATTGTAATCTATTTTTTTTCTAAACTACATATCCATGACTGCACAAAACGCTTAACATTTGAAATTATAAAAACTTACTCGACTGATTGATGGCCCCGAAGTTACTCCATTCGGGCGTCTTACATCGTTGCCACCTTCTGCGTTATTGTTGCACAGCGATGGCGAGGGAGAGGAATCTTGTGAAAAAAGGCGACGTCGCGGTGTAATCCGATTGCTACTTTGCGACGTTGTCGGTATGGTGGATAAGTCTAGAGAGGGTAGCTCACTTGCAGCGGACATGAAATCCAACGTATTGGATACAACTGAGCTGTTGGCAGGCGTTGTCGGCGATGGTAAAGTCAAAGGTTCAACATAGTCCGTCCGAATTCTCAATGAGTTCTCTACGGTGCTGTAACCATTGTCACCAGCGATTTTGTTACTTATTAGCGTGCTACCTACTTTAGCAGTGAGTTGCTCGAGCAGATACTGTTGTTGCTCTTCGAATACCTGTTGCATGCGTTGTTGTTCTCGTTTTTGATGCGCCAACAATTCGAGGAATTTTTTACGCTTTTCGGCTTCAATTCCGTTGAATTGTACATTGCTTGGTGTGCGATCTATTGGGCTTTTTGCTGATTGTATACTTGGCATTGAAGGCCTCGGCTTCATTTGTTTAATTGCGGTTGTGCCAGAAACAGATTTTTTCAGTTGGCGTGCAATCTTTGGTTTACTAATTTTCTGTTCGTATGGTGAACGTTTCATTTTGCTGCTACTTAATTGCGAGGAAGATGGACTTGTTAAGTTTGAGGTGGAGGGTTTTAACTGTAGGCGCGTTGGGGTTGAACGAGTTTTCAAATCAACTTTTTGTACCCGTTTCGCCTTTGATTCGACTGTGTCCCGGGTTAAGGAGAATAGGTTTGTACGTTTGGTGGGGTAATTATCGTTACGGGATACTTTTTGTTGACGAATATGTTCGATTAATGCTTTCGAAGGGCAGTCTAATGTAAAGGAATTGGAACGGACCAAACCATTCTCAGCTTGGGATCTATGGGTTATATCAAGCGAAACGGTTGGGGGTTGTATTCGTTCAAATGTTGCGGATTTCAACGAAGGACTAGTCGCCGACCGCTGCGGTGGCCTTATGTTAGAGCACTTTGACGTGCCGGCCTTCGGTTCTAATACAGAGAAGTTTTCGAACTTGATTATTTTACCTGTAATATTAGTCACCTTGCGGTATGTTTTGAGGTCCCGTTCTAAATTGGTTGAGTCCACGCAACTGAAGCTTTCATCTGAACTAAGGTCTTCGATCATTGACCTTTTTATTTCTTTATTCGCATTTTCATTTATGGTGTCAATGCTGCTTTGGGTTGAAATTTCATCACTGAAAGTGCGTGAACTTGTGAGTGGTGTTGGCGGATCAATACATATCGATGGTATCTTCTTTAAGGGTTTATCAGCAAATGTTGTTTTTGATTTTGCATGTGTAACGTAATTTAGATTAACAGTCTCTTCAACTTCACGGAGTTCAATTTTACGACCTATTATTTTCTCATCAGGATGATCAAAGTTCATCTGTTGCTGCTGCTGTTGGTAAATTTTAATCTCATCCTCCGAAAGAGTCGATAAAAGTGTATTTGAACGATGGTCATAGATTAATGTTTCAGATTTTTGTAATTTTTGCATTCGCTGCATGAGATTCGTTTCCGACGACTGTGGTTCAGCAATAGCTAAATCAAAATCTCTGCTCTCACCCGCAGTAGCGCGGTTCAATTTGTCAATAGCGTGATCTGGTTCAGTTGGTTTGGTCTCATTTTGCGTTTGAATAAGCAGATCTGAGAGTAACATATATGATTTCTCAACGTCTTCATTTTGGTCGTCATGTTCCATTATATGTTCAGATACGCAACTACTACTGCTGCTTTCATGATCATTTTCGATGGTTTCATCATTAAAGTTTACCACTTTAACCTCTTGGTTGTATTCTGAGTTAGTACATTTTTGCCGCCTCCACCGACTTTCTTCTAAACGTTGCTCCACTTTAACAGCTTTTTCTTTTAGTTTTTGCATTTGTCGCCGTTTTTCTTGTGTCATCTAATAAATAAATCAATCAAATGCAAATTAATGATATCATTTTACCAACAAAATCCGTGCAAATGCAAAAATTTGTATGCATTTACTTACCAATGGCGGCAAAATTGGAACTCCATCGATGCGGAAAATTGACACGTATTTCTGAGGCGTTGTAATGGAAGGAAATTTCGTGTTTATATGTCCTCTAAATGGTGTGTTCATAGCCTCCGCCTTAATTTTCTCCATTGTTTCCACGAGATATGTTCACTGAAAATTTCGTTTTTTGGTCGTTAATTTAATTAACAATAAATTTATAAAATTTGAAAATCTTTCTACAATTCTGTCAATCGCTTCTAATTCGAATCATTCTAATAATTCATTACGGTGTTCAAATAAAAATTAATAATAAAAATATTTAAAAAATATATCAAGCATTTAAAAAAAATAATTGACTTTTTGTTTTCACCTAATCGGGTTGTTTATGTTTCTATGACTACCCACGGCGAGTGAATGAACTCAAATTTGAATCACTCAGTTCACTCGTATACTTTTATTGGTAGTTGGAAATATTCAATGTTTAATCAAATTAATAAATAATTCAAATAATCTAGACGAAAATAATTGCGCCCGCTTGTTAACAGAAATACACGAACAACTTTGACAACAACAAAATTTGTTTGTTTTGCAAAAGTCATTTAGCTTCTTCTTCTTGTGTTCCGCAAAAAAAAATTACAATGGAGTGCTTGAAAAAGATGAACCGACTGAACCGGTTATATTTCTATAAAATACGTCTACCCGAACCTCTTATATCCGGAGTTGCTTAGGGTATTTATTTCGGGATACCTCTGCTAGTACTACCACAGCATTTGTTTGAAAAGAGAAGAATAAAAGGTAGTCGACCTACTCTATAAATAAAATATGTGATCCAGCTCGAGAGAATCCCTACAAGAACAGTGCCGGTCAATTTTCCGTACATCTGATGGTCAGTGGCTAAAAACATTTTGTCCGCACTTACAACAAAGTTGCTATCAGTTTCTAAGGGTCACTATGTTAAAACTGATGCCAACAAATGTGTACGTGTGATATTGTATTTCGCTCTAACACATTAATATTACCTAATAGACATACATATAGCTCTACATCAGTACTGAAAATATTGCTTTATACCTACATCAAAAGATATTTCCTTTTTTTTTCAATTAAATTTTATTGATTTACTACAAGCTAATTACTTTAATCATGATAAAAAAATTAAATATATTTTTGATGAAACTATTTTTGCGCGGAACTGATTTCTGCGAAAGCCTCCTCCATCAGTATTTTTGCGCAGAGATCTTTCATGTTTTATATTAATTAAAGAAATCCTCTTAGCATTTAGAAAAGCTATTTTTTTCATTTTAAACTTATCTTATATAAAAACACGGTGATTTAAAAGTTTTCGAAACTATACACTTCAGAGTTTTACGAATACGGCGCCCCATTTGCAAAACTTCTATGAATTTATCGTATGTTTCTTTCTCGCATATGCTAAATTAGCCTAAATGGTAATTGTCTCTTTTGTGCAACTAGAAATTACAACTATTTACCGGTCATCTTACGGTCAGTAAAGATAAACATGAAAACTTCGTTGTTTCATTCTCGCATATTTGCAACCATGGTAAGCGTAGCTAGTCGCGAGCGTCTCTTTTTGTCAAGCACCATCGCAGTCATTTTACCGGTAAGCTAACAGTCACTGCTGATTTTATGAATGTGAGTGATTGGTAATTCAGCATGTTCTTGAAGGGAACATACAAGAGTTTTGAGGTATACACCTCGACCACACTCGTAGCCACGACATCACGGGAGTATACACCACTTCCCACACGGATCGACGACGATTCAAAATAATACATATGTATCTTGAAGGAACATTTTATAGCCAAAATGAGGATAAATAACAATACGCCAATTTGATAATATATTTTTTTTTGGTGCAAATTAACAGGGTTGGTATTAGGGAGGGCTTAAGGGGGAAATTTCAATATTTTAGAAGGCTTTCGTTGGGCTCTGTCTTTAGTGCGACATTAAGATGAAGAGTTGTGTCGTGTAAGCCGGTTTAATTTTGTTATGAAATTGGATGTGCAGATATCGCCGGATATTTTAAAACGGCGGGAAATGCTAAAAACTTATTGTAAAATCAACCCAAAAAAACTAGTTATGAGTAATTTAAAAAGGACAAATTCGTCAATGAAAGGACTTAATGAAACACCTACAAAAAAGGCGAAAACTGACAATGGTCAATTGAAAGCATATGATGATGGAGGTTTCCATAACACCAATTTGGAGGATTTGTTTGGCGTTGATGACGATTTTGAAGCGATTGTGAATGGTAAACACCTTTTCCCTGAACCAGATAAACTTTTAGATCTTAGTAAATGGCAACGTTGTGTTGTGGTTGAATCGGAACGTAAGCGTCCTTCATTCGACAACGTGCTAAAAGTGTGTTTAGCATCGGGAGATCAGGTGCTGGATCATGGTAAAGAAAACAGTGTCGTTCTGACAAAGTGCCATCTTCAACAACAATGGAGCCAAACGGAGGTAAAGGCTGGCGATATTGTGTCATTGCTAGCTGTCTGGGATGATGAACTGGGATCCTACAAAGTTAACAATGAACATGGATTCTGTGTTACTAACACAGATACCCTAATCTCCAGTACAAGCGTAGTAGGCTCACTTTTTTGCCGTAGAAAAGCTGTTTTGCAAGAACGTTTCAAGGGAATCGACGCGAGTAGTAAAGTGGTAAATATTAATTGTTCTGTTATTATCATGTAATTTCCATAAGATTATTTTCAGATGGTTGTTGGATCAATGGTGCATGAAATGTTGCAACTGGTGCTTCAGAACAAGTTTAGAAATTCTCAAGAAATTGAAAATGCTGCGCAAGAATTATTGAACTCGTCGGAAACTACCTACCAGCTTTATGCGAATCTAATTACTCGCGATGAGTTAGATTTGGAACTTAGAAAATTTATACCAAATATAATAACTTTCGTAGAGCAATATATTAATGGAAAAGATTCCTCAGTGGTATGACTATTGTTTCAATTATACAAACAAATCTAACTTTCTTTTATTTTGAACAGCATCTGAAGGGCAATTTCCAAGGTACTATTGAAGAAATACAAGATATTGAGGAAAATGTTTGGGTGCCGCAACTTGGCTTAAAGGGTAAAGTAGATGTTTCAGTGCGCATTAAACAGCGAAGGCAAGACAAGATTTCAAGTGCCATACCATTGGAATTAAAAACTGGCCGTGCGACTTTTTCTATGGAACATAAAGGCCAAGTAATATTGTATCAAATGATGCTTTCTGCTATTGGACGTGAAACAAACTCCAGCCTACTGCTTTATCTACGTGAATGTATAATGCGCGAATTGCGTGGAACGCGGAATGAGCAAAGAGACCTTATAATGTTGCGTAATGACTTGGCACATTATACTACACATCAGAGTGCCATACCTGCAGCAAATAAAATTTCCACTATGACAGAGGAAGGGAAATTTCTGCAACCAATAAAGTTACCAAATCCCATTTCACACCACAGTGCCTGTGGAAATTGTGAATACGCAACAGTTTGTTGCACGTTTGCAAAAACGGATCCAGAGCTTATGTTAAGAAAGGGTCATCCCTTACAAAATGTTATGCAGACAGTAACGGAACATTTACAAGGAGATCACTACAAATACTTTATACATTGGTGCAGCTTGCTTGCATTGGAGGAACAAGAAATGAGAAAGTCTAACAATTTGCGTGCGCTGTGGACAAATACGCCAGAAGAGCGACATAAAAATGGACTTGCAGTTATAGATTTACAGTTGCATGAAGTTTCGTGTAAGGGATTATCACATTACCTACACAATTTCGTTACTGCAACGGCTGTTGATAATAAATATGAAGATTTCCTTTTAAGCGGTGTAATGAAAATGACTAAATAACAAAAATGCCCATAATTTAATAATAATTTTTTTTTTAGTTTTCGATTGGCGAATATGTGATCATCAGCACCCGCAAGCGGTTAGCGGTCGCAGCCGGCTCCATAACAAATATATCAAATACAAATATAAGTGTAAGCCTGGAACGTGATTTAAACAAAAACTATGCAAAAGACAAGTTTATTATTGACAAGCATGAGTCCCAATCTGGCAATAGCTTCAATTATACAAATGTTAGTTTGCTTTTGGAGAATAACGGTCGTGCGAAAATGTTGCGCGAAATTGTGATGCTTCGCATGGAACCGTCTTTCCACAAAGTGCTGCCAAAGGTCATTGCAACTGAGGGTGCGCCGATACTAAAAACACTAAACTCTGTGCAGCGCTCAGCAGTGCTTAAAGCACTAACTACGGAAAGCTACATGTTAATTAAGGGACTACCAGGAACAGGTAAGCAAATTGTTTTAAAAGCTCTGTTATTTCGTTCTGCAGGCAGCAATAAATAAGTTATGTGAAACTTTGTATTGCTTTCTTCAGTGTGCTTCATCAAAAGTTTGACGGTGAAAACTTTAAAAGCGGGATTAAATTATTTTTTCCATTAAATTTGTATAATAAGTAATTTGAAACATATAACTTTAACAATACATTTTTTCCATTTCAATTCCTCAGTTTGTTCGTACAACGGTTGTTTATAAAAGCCTAAAGAAATCACGATAGATATCGAAATTTTTATTACGAAATGAGAAATTTTTATCGGTACTTCAGTTCATGTAGATGATAACTAGAGAAAAAATTTAGTTATTTGACGAATGAGAGTTAACTCCCCATCATAAAAGTCACTTAATGAAAATTGATATATGTATGTGCATATTAGGTAGGTTGCGAATATTCGCATCCGCATCCGCTTATGCGGAACATCCGCATCCGTATAAATCGATGCGGAGCTGATGCGAATGTGGATGTGTAGCAGGTCGCGACAAGAAAAGGGAGCGCCCGGCGATGAGAGTCAGGAAACACCAGAAATTGACAGCCCTGACGCAATTCTCAAGAAGGAGTTAGTTACTTTCCGCAACATGAAGCTAATTAATTTAAATGAGAGTCCTCTTAAATGGTGGAGTGTTAATCAAAGCCAATTCAAACTGTTATCTAAAATAGCACGCATCCGCGGATGTGGAAAAAAATGCATCCGCAACATCCCTAGTGCATATATTTGTTGAAAGCGGACTATTTACACGTGCACATTATGCACATAGGAGCATGGCAAAACAACGAACTGTCAAAATAAATATAAATTGGAGCAACTCAGGCGCGGTCTTTACTGTTTTTTTTTTTTTTTTTTTTTTTTTTTTTTTTTTTTTTTTTTTTTTTTTTTTTTTTGGTGTTATACCCAGTTTGATGGCCGGGCTATTTGGTCAATTAAGAAAGGGTTTATGTCTTATTGTATTAATCTGAAGTGATTTTTGACGTCTGACCATTTTTTTTTGTTAAACTACAGTTCCAATTTGCTGGGTTATTCGAAGAATTTTATCGAATGTCTGGATTGGCTGTATTGATGTGTAATATAGCGATTTTTCACTATTAGTTGCTTTCTATTACAATATGAAGCGTCTGGTATCCACTCTTTTTATGCGTATTTCAACGACGTTTTACGATGCTTAGGGCCAGTTTTTCAGTGCTGGTTTAAACTCAGTTTAAATTAAGTTTAGTTAAACTCAGTTTAAATTTAAACTTAGTTTTCTTGCGCTCAATTAAATTTGTTGCAACCAAAACGAAATAGTCAGCACGCAGCTGATAAGTTAAACTAAGTTTAACTGTGCGCAATCGGCCGTTTAAACTCAGTTTAAACTCCGTTTAAACTCAGTTTAAACTCCGTTTAAAGTTGACTGAAAAACTGCATACTGAGTTTAAACTTAGTTTAAACGACAAACAGAGTTGAACTTGCACTGAAAAACTGGCCCTTAGTATGTTAAGGTTTTCTTCTTTGGTTTTGGTTCGGTTTCTCAAGGCGAATTTAACAAGGTGGTAAGGTAAGGAGCTAGCTGGTTTTTTCGCTTCTTTCGCTTTGCTAGACTGAACGTCAAAGAGCTTTGTTCTGATACATGGAGGCCTTTTACTTATGTATATACGCTTACCCACTTGGATAAATTCGCCTTGGGGTTTCTTCTTTAGTCAAAGTCCGTTTTTGTGGTTAGACCGGATGTTGTGAAACGTATCACTCTGCTGGATATTCTTACAGTTGACCAGCTGATAGTTCTTCGAATGCCTTTAATAAAGGCAGTGGGTATCTTATGATGCCAAACATTACAATCCCATTTTGTGCAATGAGCAAAAAAAAAATAAACAAATAAAACAAAAAAGTAGCAAATTTTGAGGTGGGCCTCTTCTGAGGGTTTGATTTTTACATAAAAATATGTATGTACATAACATAAAGGTTTAAGTAAAGCTCAATTTGAGCTTCATTTATAAAAATTGATGCAGCGTCCTTTTGTTTAAAAAAAAAAACTTTTAAAATCTTTGTGGTTTTTCACTGCATTATACTTTAGTCCTATGGTTGAGTATCCATCACAGTCAAAGATCGCGTGGGTGTAGTTGTCAGCAATAGTTATTTTTGTTGGCATTTTTTTTTTTTCGAACGATTGGCAATTATATTGTAATACTCTCATTCAAGGCGAATTCATATAAGGTGGTGGTAATCAATCAGCTGGTTGCTTGTTCTTCTTATTTTATAAAATTAAGGATGTCAGTAAAAGGTAATGACGAATAATTTTGTTTACATATTTTGATATTTTAAAGCTCGTGATTTCAAAACTTGTGAAATTTTGTGAAAAATAAAGCCATTTCAAAATATAAAAAAATAGGAAAGTGCGCGGGGTGTCTAAAAAAATAGAAAGTGGGAAGGGACCTTGTTCCAATAAGCGACTGATGTGGTTGAGATCCTGCCGTACGCAGCTTGGAGCGATACGCAGGCGCTAGTAAAGAAGCCTACAAATCGCGCAGGCGCTAGTGAAGCTGCCTACCAACACCAATGTTGCAAAGACATAGTACATATATAAATATACATATATATTATATATTAATATTACACATTGTATCGAAATAATAAAACTTTAAATTTATTGCAGCAAACAAAAAATGCTTACTTTTTATATCCGAGTTTTATTGGATAGGAGGAATATATCTTTATATATTTTTATTTTTCAGACTTCTAACTTGTATTAAAACATGTTTTGAGATTAGAGGTAAACTTTATTTCAAAAGGTGATAAACATTAAAGTTAATTAATATAAACTTAATTGGTATATACAAATTTTAAGAATTTTTACAAATAATAATATTGCTATAATAAGTTATATGTAAATTGATTTAAACCATAAAACTTTCGTTTCGTATTTATGTGTCGCTTGGCTTTTTGTTACCTTCATTCTGGTGTTTCTCAACTCTATTTGTTTTCGCCATTCCAGTCTAAAGTTTCTTGCCTGCTAACAAACGCCTGTAAAATGAAATTGTAATAATTCAGTTAGTATTTAACTATTTACAACAAAAAGAAATTAAGAGGCAAATAAAAGTGCTTTATAGCATAGTTTTGTATAATCTAGACACCAAGTATTCTGCAATTTTTCATGCCCATTCGGCTTATTCGGCACTTAAATTTGCACGCTTAAAACTTTTGAGACATTTTTCACTGTCCTTTTGCGTCACAGGCATGCGATGTGTCCAGACGAGGTAATTGTTGGCACTGCGATCGGATGTGTTGCTTTGTTGCAGTTTCAATTATCATCAGATTCGCTTCCCAATCTTCATCTATTTTGGTTTGCTAATTATGTGGTTGGATAGCACAAAGAATGTACAATAAAAATGATTTCAAAAGTGGGAACAAATAAACATTTAATTAAATTTACCTGGAAGCATCTTCAAGCCAATCACCACCCACATCTGCTGCAGGATTGATAAATTGTGTTGGTGCAGCAATAGTTAAACATCGACCTTCTTGCTTCTACGATCTACAGGAATGCACGTACTGCAAAGAATATTTAAGTTTTAATCAATAAATGTAAATATTTACAAAGAATTCAACTTACCAAAATAAATTTTCTTTCTTCTGACAACAAAAAACAATAACTTCCATTCTTAAATTTTCTACGATTATGACATTCTTAATTTGACAAATTTTGATGAATTCGCTTTGCCACCACCTTTAATCAATTCGCCTTGATTCTATCATTATCTTTATTGTCAAGTCTTGTAAAGAGTTGTTTCAATCCAAGGCGAATTCATACAAGGTGGAGTTTATATGGCTGCTGATTTCTTCTTCTGCTTATTTCCCTGGTACGTGAAAATGTCAGTAAAAAGAAATTCGGAAATTGTATGTTTGCATTGTGTTTGAAAATTTAAAATTTAAAACTGATTTTTTCAAATATTGCGTTGTGAAAAATTGTGATATTAAAATACGTGTATACCTACAAGCGAAAATGCGAAAGTGTGCAATTTGTTACAAAAAAACCGAATCCGGAAAAAGAACATTTTTCAAAGTTCCAGTTGCCGAATGCGAAAGAACAAGGGCAAATTTATTGGCCAAAGCAGCTTTAAACAGCTCGGATGTGAGTGTTTCAAATCCGCAAGCGAAGTCACGGTAATATCAAACACATGGTTGTGGTAAATACGTTATAACAATTTTTAATGATTATATGTATGTACATACATACATATATATTTACATAGATCAAATAATATGTCACCAAAGACAAGATTACAACCGCACAGTTCCTGAATTTAAATTATGTTATGTATGTATCCTGAAAAAATAGCTTATTCATCAATATTAGCTGGTTTTTTCTCAATAGCTCGCCCGCTTCTATGGCGGGCCCAACGGAGGCGAAAGTGAAAGACTTCCAAACGCAAACAGAGTATGTATGTATAACACATGGTCTATTGAAAATATGTATGCATATTCAGCGTTTCAGTTTTGGAGTTTATAAACGATAGGGAAATAACTGAGCTGAAAAGGCAAATAAAATGCCTGAAAGCGGAAAATCATAAACTAAGCGCAAACCAAATGCAGTGGTCAATATTTTAAAAAAGATATTCACTGATGGGCAGATTCGGAAAATGATGAAATACGAATTATATTTAAAAATTGATTTAAACTTTAAATTTATTGATTTAAACAAATGAATTTCTGAAAAAATATAAAAAATGTGTATAACTTAATGAAATTAATTCTGGTAGAACTGCATTTGAAACATTAGTTTAGTCCACTCGTAAGTAGAGTAAAAACTTTTTGCTGGAAAGATGTCATTCATTACATGCCTTGGTCATATATGCATGCTGAAATTTGAGGATCTTATCATCGCATGCTTTCCACAGTCTCCTCGTCATTATTTTGTCCAATACTTTCGATAGCACTGGCAGTAAGGAGATAGGTCGGTATCCTTCGGCTAAATTCTGGTTCTTTCCTAGCTTTGGTATGGGCGTGAGCACCGCTTGCTTCCAGTCGTGTGGGTAAATACCCGTTTTCAAAATATTGCCATAAAGTTGGCATAATCTTGTTTTGAAGACGCTTGACGATTTTTTTATCATCGCATAAGTTATTTTATCCCTCCCAGGCGATGTTCCTTTAGCATTTTTGAGCGCCAGATGTAATTCTGAGAGTGTTACTGGGCTTAGAATATGGTTCAAATCATTTCCGATGCTTTTCAAGTTGTCAACGTTCATGCTCATTTTTTGTTGTATAAGGCTTCTGTCGAAACTATCATTTGATCCCACTGAGCTCCATACTGTTGCTAGAAGATTTGCTTTTTGTTCCGGGTGCGAGATAATGGTACTTCCTGTAAAGATTGAAGGGAAAACGGAGATGGTATTGGATTTGATTTTCCTTACTTTGCACCATAATGTCTTGGCATCGACCGTCGGATTTAGAGAATTTACGAAGCATTTCCACGTTTCTTGTTTTGCCTTTTTGCAAGCTCTTCTTACTTGTGCACACAATCTTTTGTAATTAAGAATTCTTGTTGGGGTTTTGTTATCTCTAACTCTTTTCCAAGCCTTCCTTTTCTCGCGTATTAGAGTACTTATTCCTGCGTTGAACCATACTGGGGAGTTTTTTTTGTTTTGGACATCTGCTGGTTGGCATGGACTCGTTTGCTGATTTTCTGATTATCTTTTTGAGTAAGGCAGCTTCTCTGTTGACATTGTCTGATTGTGAGAGCTCATTGCCAAAAAGATCTGTTTTATTTCGGAAGAGTTCCCAGTTTGCTTCTTTTTCCTTAAATCTTCCTATGTATTTTGTTTCGTTATGGGTGTTTCCATTTTGTATAAAAATTGGGAAGTGATCGCCTGCGATGGGTTCAGATGGACAACTCCAGGACAGACAGCCTGCCAAATCACTTGTAGCCATTGATACATCTACTGAAGTAAGCGTGTTCCTTGTGTTCAGCAGGGTTGGTGCCCCATTGTTTAAAATGACTAAATTTCTATCATGTGCAAAGCATTCCCACATATTACCGCTTCTGGAATTGTATTGAGATCCCCAAAGAGTATTCTGGGCATTGAGGTCTCCTGCGACTATATGATGCCCTGAGTTTATTAGTGGTATATCCTGCAACAGCTGCTGCGTTAAGTTAATGTCAGTTTCTTTGTAGATGTTTGTAATGTGTAAGTCTTTTAATCCGTGTATTATTATGGTTTGGTGCAAAAGTTGGTTAGTGGAAGTCTTGTGATTTAAGGCGTTTATTGTATTTTTAACTAATATTGCTATTCCTGACTTTGCATACATTGATTGTTTGTTGTGGTGAAAAATTTGATAGTTGGGCAGGTGAAGAAATTGTTTGTTTTTGTTTGTTATATGGGTTTCCTGTAGTAATATTATATCTGGCTTATGTGTGGAGGTTAGGTACTCAAGTGCGAACTTATTAGCCTATATCCATTTGCAGTATTAAAAGAAATCAATTTTTTTCAGTGTACTTCTGCCGTGTGCTTTTGTATGTGTTAGGTGTGATGATGACGTTAAGCTCAGGGAAATTGTTGTAAAGCTCCCTACATGGAGATATTTCCATGCTATTGTTTTCTGTGCGTGAGTTGTAGTGTTTAGTGGTATTGTTGGTTTCTTGTGCATTTTGTTTGGTTGAATGTTCAACTGTCGTTTGTGTGTTTTTGATAGTGTCTGATTTTGTTACATTTGTTGGTTCATTACTATCAGTATTCTTTGGTTTGCCGTTAGCTGCTTGAGGTATATTGTTTAATGATTTATTTTGGTTTGGTTTTATATTTGTTGTCTCATTTTGCTTCTCTGTATTTTTTGTTATATTGAGGTTTGGATTTTTCACTATCTGTGCTATTGTGGGTTTTGTTGTTCTCTTTGTAAATGGTTCGATTTGGTAAGCAGATGGGTTGCTGTTGTATACCTTCCATGCTTCTCGTACTGTGCATCGACGTTCAATTTTGATTTTGTTGACTGCTTTATGTTTTAAGAAACTAAGGCAGGCTGGATCATACGATGAGTGTGTGTTGTTGTCGCAGTTTATGCAATATTTTCCGGCGCATTTTTCGTGTGAGGGGGGGTTTGCACACTCCTTGCAAAGTTCTATGTTTCGGCATCTATTTCTGGTGTGCCCAAGCCTCTGGCAGTTCCGACATCTCATTGGATTTGGTATGTACTCCTCCACTCGAACTCTTTCCCATCCAAGCTTGATTGTGTCCGGTCTACGGATCAGATCAAAGGTAACTATTGCTGCCCCGGTTGGTATCAATTGGTCTCCAGATTTTTTCATAATTTTTCTGACTTCAACCACTTTTTGGCTAGCTAAACCTTCAACAATTTCTTCTTCTAAGAGGTTAATGATGTTCCTAGAGAAGATTCTTCCTTGTGAGGTGTTAAGTCCTTTATGTGAAGCGATTTTCACCGGAATTAAGCCAATCAGGGTTGCTGTTTAATGTGCCTTGATATAACCCCATAAAAAAAGTCTGGTGCAGTCAGGTCAGGTGACCTTGGGAGCCAGCGAAAAAATCTTTAAATAACGGTTGACAGGCCCGACAATGCAACTTAATGAAGCTGCGCACCACACAGTGACTCCAGTGAAGTTCCGTCTCATGGATTATTTCTGGATTTTATTCACTTCATATACAGCAATTTCGCTTGTTTACGTTGCCGTTTAGATCAAAATGCACCTCATCAGACATAAACAGGCAATTTATGAAGTTATCGTCTTCCTCGGTCATTTCAATATACTTTTTTTTTGGCAAAATTCCAGACGAATAGGCAAATCTAGAGGGTTTAACTAGCTTGTTATTTGAACTTTGTACGGAAACAGGTTAAAGTCATCATGAATTATCTGTTGTAATGATCGTCTGCTAACTCCAAGTTGTGCCGATAAGTTTAGAGTCGAAACTCTTGGATTTGCCTGAATTGACGATACAACAGCCGCGTTTGTGTCCTGAACACGAACATACTGATCTCGGTGGTAGGGTATACTTGTGATGCTTCCAGATTCGGTAAACGTGTTTACCAAATTCATATAGTCCATCTACTCGGGGGAATTCCGCCAAACTCCCGTCTGGATTCCCTTTGGACGGAAATGACGGGCTGCAAAACATGGTACCGCTGCACTATCCAAATCTTATTTTCGGTATCCATTCGGTATTCATTTAAAAAAAAATTTAAGTAATAACCTGCCAAATAAAAAAAAAGTGAGCCGATTACTCACACAGAAGAAAAGTTATTACGTTTTGTTTTTGTAGCGCGATTCGTGCGCCACCCTGTAGATACTATTTCTATTTTAAAAAAAGTTAAATTGAATAAAAAAGGCAAAGTGGGTCGAAACTTATAAAATCAATAAATATGGCCCAACTTAGTTCAAATCTATTAATCTTTCTTCAGCTAAAATCTGCAATGTCTATGTAGATTATACGTCATCAGCCCCCATAACAAATATACATGTAGATAGATAAGGTAAGGATCGAACTGCGACCAGTTGGTCTATTGTGCCCTCAATGCCTTATAACAACTCCTTAAGCCCGAGTAGGATTAGGTGAGTGTGGGTCTTCTTGACCCATACCAAAAAATGGATTAATATTTTTCTATATAATTTACTTTTAAAATAAGAAAGTTTTTTTAAAATATGTATTACTAAATGTATCCGCTAAAAAAATATTTAAAAATTTATTTCAGCGCAGTTAAGATATGCTAATATTTGCAAAAACACGTGTACGTGTATAACTTTTTTTTGCAAAGAAATAAAAATGGCGAGAAAGAACCGTTTCAATTTAACCTTAAAAGTGTAAATCTAAAGTTAAAAACTTTTTTCAGAATTTGTAGCGATTATTTAAACTTTTGATACAAATTTAAAAATATTGAAGCAGAATTCTTAGAAAGGTTCTTGGTATGCAAGGTATAAGTTTCAAGTCACAGAAATTACCGTTGATTTTTGAAAATAAATTCCGTTGTTTCTCTAATAAAGAAATAGATTTCGTTCTTGCATTGTATGGAAGAACTATAATTTAAAAAACTCTTTATTAAAACAATAAAATAAACTAAATCGTTGGATTAGTTGGTGAGCTAAAGCGTAATATGTAAACATAAGTGAGCTCAAGCCCTGGTTGTCAGTACACAGCCAAGAGTTCCTTCAGTGACTTCAAATTGAAAGTCGAAGAATAAAAATAAGAAAAACTTATTTTTTGATTGTATTAAAAGCTTAAGCTTACCAACAAAATTACACGATACACAATACTAAATATTTGGGACTATTTTCGGACTACCACAAATTATTATCGCCGCTCGAATTTGTGTGATAACCTAAACTCCTTTCTTTTCTCTTCTTTTTATTAGGAAAAACGCAAACGCTGGTCGCTATTGTGCGTTTATTGCATTTGATGGGTAAATCCGTACTTGTGACCAGCCACACGCATTCAGCGGTAGACAATTTGTTGGTGCGTTTAAAGCCGTACAAGTTGCCTATGTTGCGCTTAGGTTCAGGCGCCCGCATCCACGCAGAATTACAGGAGTTTGGAGAAAGAGTGCTACTTGAAGACTGTCATACCGTCGAAGCAATAACTCAAAAGTATAACTCGTACAACATTGTTGGTGTCACTTGCCTCGGTTCATCGCATCCACTGTTCCTGCATCGCAAATTTGATTTTTGTATTGTCGACGAAGCCACACAGGTAATGCAGCCAACAATCTTGCGCCCGCTGTTCTTTTGCGACAAGTTCATATTAGTCGGAGATCCGGACCAACTGCCACCCTTGATACGATCCAAAGCGGCGCGTCAACTTGGCGCCGACGAGTCACTTTTTGAACGACTCGATACAAAGGCGGCAACCTCAGTGTTAACACTGCAATATCGTATGAATAAAACTATAACTCGACTAGCGAATGAGCTCACCTACAAAGGTACATTGCAATGTGCGTCTAAAGAAATAGAG
Source organism: Philophylla caesio (assembly GCA_963971545.1). NCBI lineage: Eukaryota > Metazoa > Arthropoda > Insecta > Diptera > Tephritidae > Philophylla > Philophylla caesio. Next base: position 102,726,212 of record OZ020607.1, on the reverse strand, counting down.
CTGGATGCTCTTCAATTGAATTTGCCACACGGCAATCAAGCAGAGAAGTGGTTGCAGCGCGCACTGCAGACTCATATAGATCAATCTGTTTTCTTGCTGGACACGCAAGACTGCAACGAACGATTGAATGCATTCACGAATCAAGAGCAGAATGGCACAATCCTTGCAATTGCTGATAATCTCACAACAAGTGATGTACAGGACGCTTGCGCCAAATCACCTGTCGCCAGTGAAAAAAGAATTGGAAGTAGCAAACGCGTTTCGAGGTATACAAATTACTGTGAAGCCGCCATTATAATGCATATCATTGAGCAATTACTGAAGGCATCTTATGCGCCCGAACGCATTGGCATTATATCACCTTATCGTGCACAGGTAGAGTTGTTGCGCAAACTTATTTCACAATTTCATGAACACCGCGCTGATAAAAACTTCGCAACTGTGGAGGTGAATACAGTTGATCAGTATCAGGGGCGGGATAAGGATATAATACTGTTTTCTGGTACTAAAACCGGCCTTGTCGAAGCAAGTGAACGCACGCGTGATGCTGAAATTTTGGAGGACAAACGCCGACTCACTGTTGCCATAACACGTGCGAAGCGCAAACTGCTCTTGGTGGGCGATGCTGCGTGCTTAACGCAATACACTCCATTTAAACAGCTCATCGCGCACATTCCAAGTTATTGTAAATTGCAATTGGAGGATGGTAAACTGGGTCTGGAATGGCAGGCGCTATTGAGTAAATTGGATGGTGTTCGTAAAACTAAGCATACAAATGAGTAAATAACTCAAATTTAGCAGTTTATTATTTGAAATTTAATTTAAGTTAATGCCAATATGGAAACAATTGAAGCCGCATCGACTTAGTCCAACGTTGAATCATGCAGTGCACAAATTTATGTTTAATTTGAGTGAGTTGTATCGGTTGAGTGGCATGTTGAGTACTCATTTTAGTTGGTGGTGAATGACACTGCAACGAAGGTGATATAATTATTATTTATTGTGAATAAAATATATATAAAAAAAAACATTTTAGAAAAAAATATTTCGTTTATTTTTATGTATGTATGTATGTATGTATAAGTATGCTTTCAGCATGATATTGTGAAATAATAAATAAATGCAATTCTTGAAGACATTTCGTACTCACATTGTCGCCACTTTTGCCACATAAAGCATCCACGATGCAGCCCATATTGTATTTTTTTGTTTTGATTACCAAAGCGATTTTCTGTATGTGTATTTACATACTTATGACATTTACCATAGCATTTCGAACAAAAAATTATAAGCAATGTAGTTTATGGATATTGTAAAGTAGCAACTCGGAAGTGCCTAGTTGACTTCATATTCGGAAATGCATGCAACCAAACCATCAGCTTCTTTTAGATATCACCAGACGAGCTTGATGCTTTTCATGAATAAGATCGCTATTTTGCGACTTTAAATAGTTGTCGGTTTGTTAAGGCTATGCACCCTTTTCGCCCATGGCGTTGGAACTGTTTAATGTCAAAGGACAATCCCATATTAAGATGAAGAAAATATGTAAGTTATCGATCTTACTTTTGAAGTCAATGAAATAGTTAATAATACCACAAAATTGCTTTAGACAGCAAGTGATGCGACTGCATAGACGTTCACTTCCACAACAGTCGGTTCTACGCTACCGAAGTGACTCGGATTTCATCCGACCAAGGGCTGTTTTTTCGGCGACCTAACCCCACTTAGGCTGCCGGACACCCCCAATCTTATCTCCCCTTGGGTGCAATACCTTGCAGCAGGATTGCTACTCATACTTCTGGCCAGGGCGGGCGTCGAGCCTAACCCTGGCCCAGAAACCTACTTCTGCTGCATCTGCCAGAGAAGGCTCCATCCGAATTCCACTTCGGTGAGGTGTAATTCGTGCAACGGATGGTGCCATCTTAAGGTCTGCTCAGGCCTTAAGAAAACCAGGGAGTGGTCCACATCCTATGTGCCAACCAGCAACTACTAGTTGCCCCCACCATCTGCTGTGTATGCCGGGCCAGAGTGCACCGGAATGCCTGCTCCGTCAGGTGTAACGCCTGCCAGGGCTGGTGTCACTTCCGGGCGTGCTCTGGCCTACGCACCACAAGGGACTGGTCCGAGAGCTTTACCGCTTCCTGCTGCCGCAACAACCCCCCGCCACTGTCGCCCACGACACCGCCCACCACAATCGTCGGGCCCTCACAATCACAGCGGGATGCGCAGCCGGGACGGGCCGGCCCTCGGATCCAGTCCATCACCCCCCTCAACGCCGCAACCTTACCGAGACAGACGAGACTCCTACAGTTCAACTGCAACGGACTCTCGAGCAAGATCTCGGAGGTGGTTGCCTTCTTGGCCCGGCACGGGCTGTTAATAGCTGCGGTCCAAGAAACGAAGCTACGTCGCGAGCGAGATAATGGTGGAGGCCTAGCCTTCATTCTACACAACACCGTGCAGTATCGTCTCAGCGATGTAGACATCGACCCAAGGGACAGCATCTTAGAATGTCAAGGGATTGCTGTCCGGTCAGGCGATGTCGAGCTCGAAATATTTAACATATATATACCCCTGTCTCCTGCTGCCCCGCTGGATATCACCCTGACATAGGTGCGCTCCTCAGTGGTGAAAATCGTTTGGTAGTTGGAGACTTTAATGCGCATCACGATCTTTGGTTCTCAAGCCTATCAAATGATCGTAGGGGAAATATTTTGGCAGAGCAGATAGACGATTCGACATTCTGCACCATGAACGACGAAGCCCCCACCAGGATTGTGGGTAGTTGCAGCAGCTCGCCAGACCTAACAATAGCTAGCGCAGGTCTGATAAATAGCATAACGTGGCGACCTATGCTATCGCTTGCATCAGACCACCTACCCATAATCATCTCGATTGACAGACCTGCCAACTATGTTGCCTCGGATCGCCACACCTATGTCAACTTCAAAAAAGCTGACTGGGAGCGGTTCGAAGATTTCAATGAAGACGGCTTCAGTGCTCTCTCAACTCCAACCGACGTTCGCGTAGGCGAGCGCATGTTCCGCAGGGTGGTGAAGTCCGCTGCAGCCCGTTTCATCCCGGCAGGGAGGATCCCCGTGATCCGTCCTGACTTCCCGGGTGAGGCGGTGTCTCTAGCGGATGGACGCGACCACCTCCGGCAGGCGGACCCCGGTAATCCCCGTATTAGGCAACTAAACGGGGAGATCCAACGCCTGGTCAACGTTCATAAGCGGAACAAGTGGAGGGAGCACCTGAAGTCCTGCAACCTCGGTGCCGGAGTGGGCATATTATGGTCGACCGTGAGGTCCCTGTCCAACCCGACGAGGCGTGATGATCGAACAGAAGTCTCCTTTGGAGACCACGCCTCGTCGGACCCGAAGCGATGCGCGAACTATTTTAGTCGACAATTTACACTGCATCCTTCGGCCGACAGAACCAAACGGTCAGTCACCAGAAGGCTGCGCAAGTCAACACCAAGCGCACCAATTGTCCTCTCTACCACTGAGGTGAAGGAAGCCATCGGGAAGGCGAAAGCCTCCAAATCCATTGGCCCAGACGGGTTAAGTATTTGATGCTGAAAAAATTGGGCACCGCGGGAGTAGCATATCTCACCAAGGTCCTCAACCTGTCGCTAAGCACCTTGGTCATTCCAGATATCTGGAAGACCAGTAGGGTGATACCACTGCTGAAACCAGGGAAACCGGCCGGCCAAGGCGAGTCCTATCGGCCAAGGCGAGTCCGATCGGCCGATCTCCCTGCTTTCTCCAGTGGTTAAGACACTTGAGGCCCTGCTGCTCCCGCATTTCAATCACCACCTCAGCCCGGCGAAGCATCAACACGGCTTCCGGAAAGTGCATAGCACTACAACGGCACTTAACGCTATAAACACTCAGGTTAATCGTGGTATCAACGGCAACCGCCCCTGTGAGAGAACCGTCCTCGTGGCTTTGGACTTGTCGAAGGCCTTCGACACAGTCAGCCACTCCATCTTGGTGAAGGACGTGGAGGCCTCACCTCTCCCAGCGGCGTTGAAGCGATGGACCGCGAACTACCTGTGTGGTCGTCAAGCGTCGGTGTGCTACCGTGACTCAGTGTCAAAAGAGAGAAGAATTAAGCGGGGGGTACCACAGGGTGGCGTCCTATCCCCCCTATTATTCAACTTCTACATCTCGCGACTCCCTTCCCCGCCAGAGGGAGTCACACTGGTCTCGTATGCCGACGACTGCACGATAATGGCTACCGGTAATGGAATTGATGGCTTGTACTCCAAAGTGAACAGCTACCTCCCAGACCTTGGTCACTACTTTACGGGACGGAATTTGACGCTGTCTCCTGCTAAGTCCACGGCGACCCTTTTTACATCTTGGACGAAGGAGGTCGGGCTCACCCTCGACATCCACATCGAGGGGACCCCCATTCCGACGGTTAACCACCCGAAGATCCTGGGAGTCACCCTCGACAGCCTGGTCTCCTTCTCAGCGCATACAACCGCAATCGTCAACAAGGTACAGAGCCGCAACAAAGTCCTCAAGTCGCTCGCCGGCAGCACTTGGGGCAAAGACAAAGAAACGGTGCCACCGTCCGGGACACCCCAATAGAGACCTGCACGCGCTGGAGCCGGCACCCAGGCACATCAGGGGACATCTCTCATAACTGACGCACGAGGTCCAGACATACGTACACCGACCGCTGGACCCAAGGACATACCGACAGGCTCTGGACAGCATCCACAGGGAGTCGGTATCCAAATACATCGACACCCGCCCTGTGAGTGCAGTCCTGGGAGTCCAACCACCACCCATTGCAGCTGAGGAGCTCCAGCTGCCTCGTGAGACCCGCGTTACTCTGGCCCAGCACAGATCTGGATATTATAGCAGGTTAAACTCCTACCTATCCAGGATCAACCCCGACACCCCTAACACGTGCCCGGCATGTGAAGAGTCTCCGCACGACACCAATCACCTATTCACATGCCCGGCCAAACCTACTCAACTAACACCCCTCTCCCTATGGTCCGACCCTGTTGAAACGGCTCGTTTCCTGGACCTTTCGTTAGTTGAGCTTGACGATTATGATTGAGGGAGTCCGCCAACCCAGTGGGGTGTAGCTAGCCGCTACAACAACAACAACTGCATAGACGTTTCGCGATTAGCCGGTATATTGAAAGGAGGAAAAGCCTAAAGACATCGCTTGCTATTAGAGGGCTGCATGCGTACATTCATTTCTTCTGTTAGTTGAATGACGCGAATGTGAATGCGGTGCTTATTCAACTCAACACTCATGCGATCATAAATATGTGTACTTACAGAGAAAACAAGCCACATTTTGAGTATTTGTGATTTAATGGATGTACACATTTTTCTCTTGGCTACGCTCATTTATAGTCATCGATCATTCATGCATTCACGGCCAGTCAGAAAATTGCGCGAATTTTCCGAATGTGGCGAACGTTGTGCAGGCAAACACCACCAAAGGAGGAAGCATCGAAAGCCTAAACCACGTCAGTGTGGGACTTTATCTAGCACTAAACCTCCTACTGTCATGTACCGATCCCCCCGGTACCACCGTCAGGTATTCCGCCGGGAGGTGGTTTGAGCACTAAGCTCGATCGATTTGTTATTGGTCTACTGTAATCTGTCGTGGGCCGCAGCCTCGTCCCCTTTATGATATTTATTATAAAAGACATCAATGTACTTACATATGCATGCATCGAATATCTCCACACAAACAAACATAATATGTTTCAATGTTACCAGCTAGACTAGGCCAATTTTGCATCTGTTGGTCATGGCGGTTGGAACGCCCAAGGTTCCAATCCGCCCCAACTCCTTGGAAGCTTGGTTTCCTTGCTGCATCTATGTCTAAACAATACATTTGTATTATTATATATCTACATATATATTTTATTTTTATTTTTTTTCTCGTGTCGTAGTTTGGCGGTTGGGACGCCCTGGGCTCCAATCCGCAACGACGCCTGAAAAAAAAAACCTTAAAACCTTAAGCAGTCGGAAAGTCCGGGATTCCAATCTGCTCGTTCATTGGGTTAAGCTATCGAACTGGATGCACCACATGGCGGTTGGAACGGCCTAGGTTCCAATCCGCTGTGATGCATTTGGGTACAATTTTGTGTGCCCTCTCACTACGTCTCATATGGTACTGGAAATTCTGCGCCTTCTTCTTTCCTCACTTCTTAAAACTTTCATCGTTGATGAGATAATGCCATTGACCACGTTCCATTCATCTTTGCCTATCAGCATGTAATTTACAATTGCTTCTGGAGAAAGGTTTACTCGAATTGCTGATTGCAGTATGCTCCTTTCGTCGGTAAAGCGCGGGCACATCAAGAAAACATGTTCCGCATTGTCTACTACTCCGATACCGCAGAAATCACAGTAAGGGTCGACCTGGTGTTTGAATCTGTGAAGATACGATTTAAAGGTCTGTAGCTCGATGGGTCTTCAGTGGGCTTGCCAGGCTTGGGAAGCAGCACAAGCTTTTGCTGTTTCCAAATCGAAGGAAAACGACCTTCGCGACCATGCGTTGAAGACTGAGACGAACGACGACATATTATGACCGATAGCCACTTTTAATACTTTGTTTGGCACACAATCTGGTCCAGGCGCTTTTTTTACGTTGATTTTTTTGCGGCTTGTGCTACTTCTTCTGCTGTTACCTTTTCGAATAGGTGCAGATTTACATCCTGCACTAGATAAACGAGTCGTCTTTGTTTGGGAAACAGAGTATCTACTACTGTTTGTAGAAACAGTGGGCATGTTGGAACTGCAGCTTTGGTGACTTTGAGCTTCTTCATAACAACTTTGTATGCGGTTCCCCAAGGGGTTTCTTCCGCGTCATCGCACAGCTCCAGGAAACACTGGCGCTTATTTTCCTTGATAGCCTTTTTGAGCAAGTTTCGTGCAGCCTTATATATAATTTGGCATTCTACAAAATTTGTCCTTCCTCTTGAGCGTTGAAAAGACCTTTTAGCTTGCAAGCAGCTCTTTCTCAGTGCTTCGATGTGGTCATCCCACCAATATACAGCATTGGAGTGTTTATGGAAGGAGTTTCTCTTCATCGACGCGTCGCAAGCAGCTCTGTTGTCTGTCATAAGCTTCTTCGCCATGATTTCTGCCGAACCCTGGTACTGTGTTGCAGAAAATGCTTCAGCAAATAGGTCGGCGTCAAAGGATGTTTCCTGCTCGATCTACCTGTTGGGATTTTGCAATACCACGATTTATTTGGCAGATAATTGCGGCGTGATCGCTTTGGGTGTAACAGTCACTCACTTCCCATTCCGCTTGTCTAAACATACTCCTGCTAACGAACGTGAGGTCGATAATTTACCCAAATTCGTTTCTGTTAAAATTGTATTGAGTCCCCGTGTTTAGCAAGGCTACGTCTAAGCATGCCAACGCCTCCAGAAGAGCTTTGCCTCTTGGAGACGTTCTAGGGCAGCCCCATTCCTGCGCCCAAGCGTTGAAGTCACCGGCTATTATGACTTCATTTCTATCGCTGGCATCCCTTCTAAGGCTCATCACAATGTTTTTAAACGCAGCAATTGGCATGCTGGGTGGAATGTAGCAGCTATAAATATATACGTTTTTCACTTTTACGCACACGAAGCCTATCTCTACTGAGATGCATTTCATATGTTTTGGTTCGTTGCCACACGTCCATATTGCAGCCTTGCCGTTAGCGCTTTGGGACCATGTGGCCCCATTCTTTTGTTTGTAGGGCTCGCTGAATATTGCAATATCTATGTATGTTGCGATCCTTCACAGTTTTTGCTAGCAGGTCTTGGGCAGACTGACAATGGTTTAAATTAAGCTGCAAAAGTCTCATAGCTTTGTCATTTTTCGGATGGCTTCTTGGTATATTGGGCATTTGTGGTCAGTACGATCCGTGCCTTTTTTGGCGCAAAGCAGGCATTTCGGCGTATTGTTGCAGCCTTTAACATTATGTCCTTATTGTCCGCCAAAGGTATGTACATACATATGTATGTAAGGCGCAGCTAGCGATGGCTGTTATTACGTGTGTACGTAACAACGCTTAGCATATGCCAATTTTGTTTAGTTATTCTTTGTTGAAGATCTCAATACAAATTCATATGAATTGCATTTATTTTATTTATTACTCTGTTTATAATTAAAATAATAATAAAGGCATTCTGCAAAAAATTTTAGAGTTGCTATTTCCATAGTTTTTGAGTAAACAAACTTTGTCATAAATAGTACTCGGTTTAACGAATTTTTGAATTTAACGAACAGGGCTGACATTATATTGTAGTTCGTTAAATCGAAAAACAACTGTATAATAATACAAATGTATTGTTTAGACATAGATGCAGCAAGGAAACCAAGCTTCCAAGGAGTTGGGGCGGATTGGAACCTTGGGCGTTCCAACCGCCATGAGCAACAGATGCAAAATTGGCCTAGTCTAGCTGATAACATTGAAACATATTATGTTTGTTTGTGTGGAGATATTCGATGCATGCTATGTAAGTACATTGATGTCTTTTATAATAAATTACATAAAGGGGACGAGGCTGCGGCCCACGACAGATTACACTAGACCAATAACAAATCGATCGAGCTTAGTGCTCCAACGACCTCCCGGCGGAATACCTGACGGTGGTGCCGGGGGGATCGGTACATGACAGTAGGAGGTTTAGTGCTGGTTAAAGTCCCACACTGACGGGGTATAGGCTTTCGATGCTTCCTCCTCGTAAAAAAAAAACATACATACATACTTATGTGTTTACAAGCGCAGACGCACACTCTATGTATATATGTATATATGTATGTATGTGTGTACATAAATACAAAAGGGATAATCACCAAGTTGAGCAAATAGCCTGGCACTCAGTAAGTAGGCTGCATATACATACATACATGCATATTTACGGATGTGAAGAAGCTAGCGAATATTTATAAAAGGGTTTTACTACCCACTACATTATACCCACACATAAATAAACATCTGTACGTATATAAATATGTATATACATAGATATGTATGCACCTCAGCGTCAAAAAAAACTTAAAGTTTTATGCAATACTTACAATGTTTTATAACACAAATCCTTTCCGTTAATTCTTTATAAAATAATATCGCATTCTTTAACTAGAACCATATCAATTAAAGTTTCAAAACTTGTACAGAGTGCACACATTTTCCAAATATCAAAGTTTTCCATCCAAAATTTCTAACGTTTTAATGAGAAATTTAAAATTTCTAAAATTTTAATGAGAGTCTTAAGAAATTCTGTATATAAAAAGCATTGTGAACATTTTTCCTAAATCTGTTTTCTTTCCATTTACATTTGCGCCTACATATGAACATATTTTCATACAAATGTGTATTGACTTCATTATACTTATGTGTATGCATTTATTTTATAGTTACTTATTAATTTCAGTAAAATTCAATGTAGATTATGCATGTATGTGCATACGTAAATATGAAGAGACATGGAATTATTGAATTTTTTCTATTTAATTGCTTTCATAATGTAGCCGCTATCAATTGCAAAAATTGTCGCCGTCATAAAATATTTCAGTCGAATGATGTCTTATACAGCCGGATGTGGTCTCATGCATCCGAATGCGCATTAGTAGTTGTACAACATATTTGGCTCTCTTTGTACAACGAATGCCTCTTTTTCTGAATGCGACTAAGCGCAGTATTCTCAGCTATCTGCACACTCATTCAGTCATCGCGCTTGCTGTGAGCAGAATGCGTAGAATGTTGCGCTTATGTGTGAATGTACATATATATTATTATGTTTTTTTTTTTTCCTTCAGAGGAGGAAGCATCGAAAGCCTATACCCCGTCAGTGTGGGAATTTAATCGAACTAAACCTCCTACCGTCAAGCACTAATCCCCCCGGTACCACCGTTAAGTATTGCGTCAGGAGGCGGTTTAAGGGCTAAGGTCTACGTCAGTTACTGGTCTGATGCAGTCCGTCAAAAATTGCATCTACTTTTTACCACTCACTATACCAGTAATGATTCTATATACGCCATTAAGCTTATTCTCCCCCCCCCCCCCCCTAACTTGTATTCATGGGCCTGAGTTTGCAGCAATACGACGATCGAGCGCGCGTCTAGCCTGCTCGCTTTTTCTCAACTCTTGTATGACTACGGCAGCCATATGACAGGCTTTATTCCATGCTATTTTGCCCATTAACAACAGAGATATAAAGTTTTCTGGAGTTGCCGCATCTTCGATTGTCGTGGGTCCGCATCTTTCGCAGAAGGGGTCCGTCTCGTACCCGAAGCGGTAGAGATAAGCTTTAAAGCATCCGTGGCCGCTGATGAGTTCTGATAGGTAAAAATCCACGTCTCCATGTTGCCTGTTGAGCCATTTATCTAGGACGGGTATGAGGCGATACGTCCACCTGCCCTTTGTTGCTGTTACCCATCGTGACTGCCACAGCGATCATCATCATTAATTTTGTATTGGGTTTTTTTTTTGTTTTGCTGATCTCGCACATCTCACGAGCTACGAGGTCAAGCGGGCATAGTCCGGCGATAACAAGGGCCGCGTCTTGGGAAACTGTTCGGTATGCAGAACATACGAGCGCAGAGGCGATATGTTGCGTTAAATTTCCGGGCATATGATGTTCGCGAAAGAGCATTGTGCCATACCGTCGATCCGAAGAAGAATATCGACCTGACAACTCCTACTAGGATTTGCCTGCACTAGTGTGAGCAATTTCTCTCTTAGCCATTCTTCTGTTGCTTTAATCGAGTTTTCAGCGGCATGCACTATTTGATCAAGCGTTTTTCCTGTTATTGCTATGCAGATATCGTCCGCGAAACCAACAAATGTTGCGCCTTTTGATACGGTAAGTCGTAAAATGCCATCGTACATGATATTCCACAGTATGGAAGCCAGCACCGATCCCTGTGGTACTCCTGCAGTTATTTCATGTTCAACGATCCCTTGATCGCAATCGTAGCGTAGCACTCTATCAGAGAGGTAACTAGAGATTATTCACTTCAGGTAGATCGGAACTTCTATGCTGCGAAGTGCGTTCAGTATTTCCTTCCAGCTTGCGCTATTAAATGCATTTTTGACATCGAGTGTGACTAGCAGACAGTACTCTTTACTTCCTCCTAGCCAACGTTTATCATCGATCGCTTTTTTTGCTATTGATTTTACGATTTCAATGGCATCGACTGTCGAGTGCTTCTTTCTAAAGCCGTGTTGATTGCAGGAAAGTCGGTTGTCTGCAAAATATTCCAGTCTGCTTTTGATTATGTCTTCGAACAGTTTCCCTGTAGTGTCCAGCATGCATAACGGGCGAAAGCCGGTAGTGGAGGAGGGATTCACAGTTTTTGGTACAAGCACCAGTTTCTGCAGTTTCCATGTTCTTGGGAATACACCTTTTTTAAAGCATATGTTGAATACCCTCGCAAATATCCCTGGATTGTTAGCAACAGCTTTCTTCAGAGCAATGTTCGGAATGCCGTCGGGCCCTGGTGCCTTGTTAGCCGTTAGTTTGGAGCCTGCTTTAAACACTTCTTCCTCTGTTATGGTCGGTATATGACTTTCGCGCTCTATTTCCAGCATCCTTGCAAACTTTGGTGGGCTATTTTCTTTAGTCTTTTAAGCATCAGCTTATATGCGAACCCAAATGGATTGTCGTTAACATCCTCGCATATTTCTTTGAACATTTTACGCATGCTGTCTCGGATGGCGATCTTGAGAAGTCTTCTGCAGTTCTTAAAGTTTTGCTTGAGCTGCAGAGCATTTGCTGCGTTGCGTGAACGTTGGCATAACCGGCGGGATCGATTACACTGCTCACGAAGGGCTGCAATCTGTTTATTCCACCAATATGCTGACTTTCGTGTTTTGCCACGGCCTTTTCGTTCCATGCTGGTATCACATGATTTTATTAGTGTTTTCGAGAGCTCCAAGGCTGCACCATTTGGCGAAGACAATACATACATGTATGTATGTATATACATATATGTATGGACATGTACATATGTAATTCAAAACAACTTGGAGGCCTGGAGAGACAGCGGCGAGTGAACCATTAAGCTAACACAAACCACGTGCTCAAAACAGGTTGCTCGGAATCTCGTCCATTCCGGCAGCTAAAGAATCCAGCGAAGGCGATGCTCGGAACCCCGTCCGTTCCGACATTTCCCAAAATGTGAAGCTCTCGGAACCTCGTCCGTTCCGATAGCTCTTTAAAAATATAAGTGTTCGATTGAAAAACAAACTACTTTATAGACTTGGCATCCAGACAATAATAAAAGCCAACTAGTGCAGTACTCAACAAACTAGTGCTTCCGGGTCTTCATCCCTAGACGAAGCCTATCAGCGAGGCTGCTCGAAACCTCGTTCGTTCCGACGGTCGCTCTTATTCAAAGCATCTGCGAATAAATACTCCGCCATACTAAATGCTCTTAATGAAGTCTGCGGCAAGATAAATAGATGCAGCAACTATGGAGTCAAATCGCTCACAGTGTCTATGCTGCAAAGTAGAAAAATATGGAAGACAATCTGTGATGTAATAGCAGAAGCAATGAAGAGGTTGAGAACTCTCACCAGACAACAACGTAGCAGCGGCGACTAACCGCCTTCCCGCCCCATGATGTAATGCTTGACGGCAGTTCCGTGGGGAGAGGAATTCGACGAAAACAGGTTTATCCTGGTTTCAAAGGGCCACTTGAGGGTAGTGTGCTACCACAACGCCCCTGAAAAAAAAATGTAATTCACTCTCGAGTTCCATCCAACTTGATTTTTCAATTCCAAAAAATTTATTTTCTCGTATTTTAAATTTATGTAGCTATCTAGGTTTTTAAATCTTAATTTTTAATTACTTTGTAAATAGTATGTAAGAAACTTTTGTTCATAGACTAAATAAATAAATAAATAACAAGTAAGAAACGCTAAATTCGGGCGAAACCGAATTTTATATACCCTCGCGATGTATTTTTGTATGGGCGGTGCCCATAACTTTATAAAAACCCCGTTTCTTTGTTTCAAATCGCTGCTAGTACTAAACTTTATTCAATTTGTTCCTATAAATACGGAAAAGCAAAGTTTTTGCATTTTTCAAAATTTCCGTTATATGAGAAGTGGGCGAGGTTATGGTCCGATTTCAAAAAGTTTTAATGATGATACAGCGTTATTGAGGAAATTTTGTGATGATACCTTACACCGTTGTTGAGATACAGGGCAAGTGGGCGTGGCAACCTCAAGGAAACCTACAAGAACTTGGAATTGATTCTTTGCAAATTAAAATATAAAGATCACGGTTGGCAAGTATGCGGTGATTTCTAAATCTTGGGCATGGCGCTCGGACAACAATCTGGGTTTACCAAATTCCCTTGCTTTTTGTCTATGGGATAGTAGAGACCGAACAAATCACTGGACCAAAAAGTGTTGGCCTCCAAAGGGAGCTTAAAGTTGGCGAAAAGAATGTCCTGCATGAAACTTTGGTGCCTCCTCATAAAGTTCTTCTACCACCGTTTCACATAAAGCTGGGATTGATGAAGCAATTTGAAAAGTCACTTCTAAGAGATGGAAATTGCTTCAAATACTTAATATCAAAGTTTCCAGGCCTCTTGGAGGCAAAGTTGAAGGAAGGTGTTTTCGTTGGACCAGATATTAGACGGCTTATGACTGATCCACTATTCAACCATGACGGATCCTCAAAGAGAAGGGTGGATTGATTTTAAAGAGGTCATAAAGAAATTTTTAGGCAATAACAAAGATCCTAACTACAAACAAATCGTCAAAAGAATTTTAAAAGCATTTCAAGCTTTAGGTTGCTTTATGAGTTTACAAGTACATTTTCTTCATTCCCACCTCGACTACTTTCCATAAAATTTCTCACTGAGAAAAAGAAATGTGTTTGGTGCTTACTAATTAATGTATTTCACATAAATAAATTAGTTTTGTTACGCAATTATAAATTAAAATTTTTTTTTTTATTCTTTTATATTTTATTTTAAGATGATAACTTGTTTAACATACGAGTAGACACCTACATTGTCAGAAAACGTGACGTTCCATGACAAAATTAAAGTTATTTTCGGATTCAGCACACCCAAAAACATAAGAATTACACAAAAAAACTAAAACAGCTCTCAATTATTTTTTTTTTGCAGACTTGTGTAATGGACTTCTCAGGCTGTCTACCAGCAAACAGAACAAACTGCGTTCTTGAGTCTCAAATACCAAATCAGATTTTCTGTAAATATCTCGTTTATATCTGTTTTACTCGCCGGAAAAGAAAATATTTGCTTCCCAGAAGATTCTGCTTAATAATGTCGTGGATTGAAAAGACAAGGCTTAGAAATACTAATAATCTAGTTTGTTGATTTAGCTTTCTTTCCCCCAATAATGGCAGCGGGTCGTGAACTCAACGCAAAAGTGAGAGCCAAGGAGACTTTTTGAAAACATACGTGCAACTCTTGTGCTCAACTATTACCAGAAGTTCAGTGCGAAAAATTACTTTTATTTAAATGATGCAGAATGACGGCAACATACATACATACATACATGCATATGTACATACATATGTACATATGGATAAAAAGTAAAAGAGTATAAAAAATTTGAAATATACAAATACTAGTAGTTTGATAGCGGGAATATCTGCTTGGAAGAGGAAAATATGCAGACAACAAGCAGCATGTGTTTTGGAGTAATGAGCGGATGGACGTGCATTGACGTGCTTTGGATGATGATGATGGTGATGATGAGTAGCAGAACGTGTCCAGACTATATGATGGCGACAATCTGTGCTGTCACTAGAGCTGGGTATAGTTAAATATACATTGCTGGTGTGTCCAATTATTGAAGAAGGATCGCATTCGTTTTTTTTTTAACAAATTTTATTGAAGCATGAGTTATTTCAAGCTTTAAAGTGAGTATGCAAGTTATCATAATAAAATTGTTCGGAGCAAGGCACATTCAATAGGTAGCAGCCAAGGCGAATTTAACAAGGTGGTGTTAAGGAGCCAGCTGGTTTTTTCGCTTTTTTCGCTTTGCTGGACTGAATGTCAAAGGGCTTCGTTCTGATTGGCTGGCGATTGGCTGGCGATGTAAATCACTTACAAAAAATTTGACATTCAGTCCAGCAAAGCAAAAACAAAATACATGAAGGCCTGGATAAATTCGCATTGGTAGCAGCAGTAGAAAAATTAAAAAAAAAAAAAAAAAATTGAGCTCTGTATATTTTGTTTTTGCTTTTAAAAGCTTAAACTTCAAAAATATTTTATCAACTACCTTGAATCAAGGCGAATTCATTTAAGGTGGTGGTAATAGAGCAATTGTCAAAATCATTTGATTGATAAAATCGAAACAAACTCATTTCATAAAATAAAAAACAAAAATATTTTTCAAAAGTTTTATAAGTTGCCGGTAACCGTTCTGATTTTAATATTCTGGTTTGTATAAATATGTAAATGTCTTCCCTGATGCAGGACTTTGTTCCACTAAAATCGCGTGAACCGCTGCATAAAGAAGTTAAAAATACAATATTGAACCAAGAGTAATATTCAAAAGCCGGACGCTTTGCTCATGTAACTTTTTGTAGTGCGTGCTATGTTGGAAACATTGATTGGAAACATATGCTACTGAAGCAAGGTTGATAAATAAGAGATTGCGCCTTGCGCAGGTCCGTTACCTTTTTGCTTTACGATATTGGCATTTAGCTGCTCAAAATGACGTTACATCGGCAAAGCAGGGACCGAAAATAACTATTATTTTTTTTTCCAATGTTATAAAAGTCCGGGGCTAAATATTGTTATAGAAGAAAAATATTAATGCTCCTTTGATCCCAGGACCTCCAGGACAAAAATCCTGGATTTTTTCTAATTTTTTAACTTTTTGTGAAAAAGTCCAATAATAACTGAAAAATCCGGACTTTTATTTTTTTAGTCCGCTAATAATAGTTAAACTTGGCCAGATATTTTTTAAGGCCGAAATTAAAGTCCTTTCCTAATTAGAAACGAACCGCTTATCGAAATTAAACAAATTTGGTATCAAATGAAAGATGATTGAAAGAGCTTTGAAAATGAAATATCTAAACAAGGGATGCCACCTTTCTATATATATTTTTTTAAATGTAAAAATATTTTGTATGCTCAAATAAAAGTCCTTTACATATAATAAACAAACCGCTTATCCAAATTCAACAAATCTGGTATCAAATGAAAGAGGATTGAAAGAGCTTTCAAAATGAAACATCTTAACAAGGGATGCCACCTTTCTATCTATTTTTTTTTTATAATGTAAAAATATTTTGTATGCCCAAATAAAAGTTTTTTCCCTTTAATAAAAAAATTTCAAATACACAAACCTTAAAAAAATATTAAATCAGTACAATCATAGTCTTCACTTATTAAGAATTACATTTTCATTTTATAAGAAAAAAAAATATCAAATAACTAAAAATTTTCCCATTTTTGTAAATTAGTACATCTGACTTATATTTACGAGCATATCAAAACATGCTTCGATCTTGTTTGGTTAATGCAAGCGTTAACTCGCCCTTCGTGTAAAGTTAGAAAATATTTAACAGCTCCCGACATTGTTGTTGTACTACTCGGCAAATTTTGCTTAAGTATTTTTTTGGTGACCAATCTTTCAGGTGCGATCGTGAGTTGCATTTGTGACCCGAACAGTTCGTATGAAAAAAAGTACTTAAGCTTTTATGAAATATTCTTAAATCAAAATTAATTTTTATTAACAAATATTCGAAATATTTAAAGTGAAGTGAAAGTTTTCAAAAAAAAGAAAAAAAAAACAATCAAGTGAAAAATTAATCTAATACATTAGCGCCAGAGTAAGTATTTAAATTACCGATTTATGGATGAAGATATGTAGTACATACTTATGTTGTTTATGTATGCAGCAAATTTGCTGCATATCGTTTGTAGAGGAACCTTTCCATTTCAAATCAACCAATCCGCGCAGGTCATATTTTTGTATTTTGACAAAAATGAAATATGTTGTTTTTAGGTTGATTTTATGAGACCCGTATTTTTTCTTTTGGCTGAAACAAATTTTTTCGTCCATATTTCGAAATTATCGTTTGTATGTAAAAATCGATTTTTCTTGTAGTACCAGGGAACTTTTTTTTGAAATGCGCATAACTTTAGTTAAGATAGTGCTATATTCGCCAATAAAGCAGGTATTATATTATATTATTACAACAAAAACAGAAATATGAATACAAATACGCAATTTCTATGTAATTGTTAGGGCAATTTTTTAAAGTTTTGTACTTAGTTTTGTGATCATGTGGGTTGTATTCAAATTTAATTTTTAGCAAAATGGATATACCTTTATGTAAGATATATGATTTTATGTATGTACAAAGGGTAGGCAGTGCCAAATCTATTCGCCAAATATTTTGCATATAGTACACGTTTCTGATATTATACTAGACCATATAAATAATAAGTAATTATGTGGAAGTGTTTCCAACATTACTTTTTAGCACTGACCAAAATAAAAATAAAGTTATTTGTTTAATAAAAAAGTATTTGAATTGAAAGAAAAGATTGATCCTTTGTAATTATTGATACATTTTCTTTGTCGTTATAAAAATTAGAAATAAAACAATGGGACGAAAACGTGATTTTTATATACGCGAATATTTTGAAAATGAAGATCGATTCGCAAAATGCAAGGCATGTGGGGAAAGATTTCAGCACAATTTTATAACTAATTTAAAAAGGCATTTGCAAAGAAAGCACGCTGAATTATTTCAGGAATATAATAAACGGATAAAACAGGCAAATGAAGAAATTGATCCCAATGACAAAAAAATTAAATTTACATCCGAAATGTGTCCAAGTGAAGTTGTGAATGCATGCATTGACTTTATAACAAAAGATTCGCTACCTTTGTCATTTTTCGATTCCGATTCATTTAAGACTCTCACTAATCAAATATTTGACGGACTAAAGATGACAAAAATCACGTCCAAAAACATTATGCAGTTTGCTAGTGAAAAGCACAGCATATGATTAGGGGTAAACTTCTTTGCCTCAAAATCGATACTGCTACTCGAAGTGATCGCGGGGTTCTTTGCATAAATGCCCAAGTGTTTTTGAAAGGAAATATTGAAATAATAACGCTTTCAATCGAAGAAATAAAGGGAAGGCATACGGCAGAGAACATAAAATTGATAATCCAAAAAGTAATGCGTTCTTATGAAATTAAGAAGGATCAAATTTATGCTGTAACAAGCGATAATGGACGCAATATGATTAAAGCGGTTGAGCTTCTGTCAGAGACAGTTATTGACGACGATGATGATGAAAGCGAAATTAACATTTCACAGGACTTTTCCAGTGATGATTTAATACCAATTATAGGTGACCACATAATATCTATTAAATGTGCAGCACACACGCTCCAACTCGCTGTCAAAGACTTTTTGGAAGATTACAGTCCGGGAATAGTAATCAACATCCGTGGTGTTGTAAAGCTTTTAAGGACTCCACTTTTACGGTATATATACGAGTAGTACATATTAAACTTACAATCGCCTGGCAACTAATTTTTTATATTGGTTTTATTTATAACTTTTAGCCAAAAGATAAAAGAGTTGAACCTTGTGAAACCACAAATTGATGTTCCAACTCGTTGGAGTTCTACTTATAACATGATGAACAGACTTTGCCAACTTAAAGATTTTTGTGCCCAATATTTAGCAGCATCGAAACAATTGAGCGTTGACGAGTGGCAATTGACAGAGAGCATCGTGGCAGTTTTAGCAATACCTTTTGCCTTAACATTAAAGCTCCAAGAAAGTCAATTGCTCTTGGGCGACTTTTATAAAGGTTGGCTGGAAATGACGCTTCAGTTGAAAAGCAAAGAATGCGTAATTAGCGAAAGGTTTTTGAGTTTCGTTGAGAAGAGGCAAAGTTCGCTTCTTGAAAACGCGACTATGTATGCAGCCCTATTTTTGGACCCCAGGTTGAGGCGTGTTCTTTCTAAAGAGAAAATGCAATCCGCTAAAATTCACCTCAAAGGACTTGTTCGTCGCATGGAGGGCTTAAAAGAGGTTACTTTTTTAAATAATTATATTACCTCACGGGTTTTTGAGTAATTTTTTGTAACTTTTTTTCAATTTAGAATCACGGCTCATCCTCTCAAGATTTTCAACACAGTGAAGATATGACATTCTTGGTTGATGAATCTTCTATGCAAAGTTCGTCATCACTCTTAAAGAACTGTATAAGAGAGCTTGAGTTAGCGAATTCTTCATCCGAAGAGGATTCTCCAGAGATCCAGAGTGAAGTCAGAAAAGCCTTTTATGAAATTGAGTCCTATAAAGAAAAGCGAGTAGATGTTGACATGGATATAATCGAATACTGGAACGGTAAAAAATATTGTTTTCCATGGCTTCGAAAACTTGCCTTTGCTATTCATTCGGTGCCTTCCACGCAAGTTAGCGTTGAACGATCGTTTTCCGCCCTGAAGCTGATTCTAACGGATTTGCGTTATAACCTAACCGAACAAAATTTGGAAACTATTTGTCTTTTGAAGCTTAATAGAAATATTATTTCACACACGTGAATATTTTAAATCAATTTGTTATTGGAAATAATTAATATTATCCTCGTATAAAAGCATTTTTTATACTGTGCAAAATAAATTCGTAAGCCTTAAGGTTTGTGTATTTGAAGTTTTTTTATTAAAGGGAAAAAACTTTTATTTGGGCATACAAAATATTTTTACATTATAAAAAAAAAATAGATAGAAAGGTGGCATCCCTTGTTAAGATGTTTCATTTTGAAAGCTCTTTCAATCCTCTTTCATTTGATACCAGATTTGTTGAATTTGGATAAGCGGTTTGTTTATTATATGTAAAGGACTTTTATTTGAGCATACAAAATATTTTTACATTTAAAAAAATATATATAGAAAGGTGGCATCCCTTGTTTAGATATTTCATTTTCAAAGCTCTTTCAATCATCTTTCATTTGATACCAAATTTGTTTAATTTCGATAAGCGGTTCGTTTCTAATTAGGAAAGGACTTTTATTTCGGCCTTAAAAAATATCTGGCCAAGTTTAACTATTATTAACGGACTGAAAAAATAAAAGTCCGGGTTGACCGATTATTTTGTTTCAAATATAATAAAAGTCTAAGAATAACTTTTATCTAAGGACTTTTATTTAAAAAGTCATAAAAGTCCCGGTCCCTGCGGCAAAGTTTCTTTAAAATTCCAACACGAGTGAAGTGAATATTTGGTGTTCTATAATTTTAAAGGTTTAATTAAAGTTTTTAATTAAAGCTTTATATTATTCGAACTTATAAAGCAATTCTCCAATCAAAGTGAGAATACGTTATTGCCGGTGTGACGTACATGCGCAGATCGTAAATTATTTTTGTTTTCTATCGGCGCAATCTCTTCTATATCAATCTTGCTACTGAATCTTATTTTACTTCAGTACTTTGCTCACCATCGGTAGTATCGTCAACGTTATTTGAAAACGAATGCGGATAAGTGCTTCTTGGAGCATCAAGGAGTGTTAAAGCAAATAAGCAATAAATACAAAATCAAAGACCAAAATTTAATGTGTTTCTGGGTTGGTTATACATACATATGTATGTATATCCTTTGAACATTTAAATAATTAAATTGTTAATTTCCCCAATATCTATAAATTCAATAAAGCCAATATTCATTTGTAAATATGTATTTGTAATATATTTAACAACTGTAGGTATATAAATTGTAAACGCTACGTACTCATCAAGTGCGGTGATCTTCTGTTGAGGGCTTTGCATACATATATTCATAAGTACATATGTACATATTTTTTATATTATTTAAATAACTTTTTCCAAAGCGGAGGAAGTTAGAGTTCTTAAGGGCAGCGGTTGTGGGACCGCTCCGGCAATTTGTGCTCCACATCATTTGCTTTAGTTCCTCGCTCGAAACTTGAAATTTAAATGTTTCAGCACACATATTTTAAAATAATCTTTTTTTCATGATTCTTGTCATAATATAAATATGAAGATGAAGAGGAAAACAAAACAGGATAAACAAAACAATTAATTTTACAATCGCCCCCAATCACCTGCTTGACTACTGTTACCCGGTAATGAATTCGCCTTGCCTTAAATTGTACTGAAAGCATTCTTCAAATTACAATAAAATATGAAAAAAGTTCAAAAAAAAAGTTTGCTGCGGCTACCTATTTGATGTGCCTTGGTTCGGAGTATGTACATATGTACGTTTATTAGAGTGCCTCACTTGGTAAGGCAAATACGGCATCGGGACTAGTTCAAGAACTATTCGGGATTGGTTCGAAGTTACTTTGGGAATGGGATGGTCCGTAGAAACAAATAAGCTTACTAATAGCATTTGCTTCACTGGACCTGTTTCCGTTGAGTTCAGGCAATACAAATCCGTTGGAAAAAAATGACAGGGGCTCTTTCATTGAAGAAAATTTTAAAGCATTGTTTAAGTGCCAAAGGCCGAGGCTGGTTCTACTGCAAAGTGCTGGCTAACCACATAGGAAACAAACATTTTTTCAAGCCTTGTTGTTATTTCAGTGTAACACTCAAGCAGTTACTTTGGAGCTCCGATCCGATTGCCACCCCTGTCAATATTGAAAGTTTGCTCGGTCAGAAGAACCTTGCGCTCGCATATATTGTGGTTTTGGCGCTCGGTGAGAGCTCCTCGCAGAAAGCACCTAAGTAAACTCCAATTTTTTTCCGATTTTGTTTAGTTAAGCAACTTTTTCCCATCAAAAATTTCCTTAGTAGCTTAATGTTTTCCTTGCAGGGCCCGCATCCCTACATTTATTCATACATATTTGCATTTTGATTTAGCCATAGATGCG